>CAJVPV010001303.1:0-16401 GCA_910591835.1 Acaulospora morrowiae
TTTGAGAAAATATCGGTATAGTGAGATTTTAATAGGTATCGGTATAAAAAATATCAGTATAAAGAGGTTTGACTGTATCTTATATCTCAATATTGATTATGTAACATTATATATTTACTCTATTAATAAAGATCATGAAAAGTATCTTACCTTAACATTAAAAAAAAAATTAATATCATATAGTAATAGTTTAATAAATCTATTTTTTTATAATAAAATAATTAATAATAACTAAATTATATAGATAATACTAGTTAAAATCCAATTATTCAGCAGTATATCACTTGTCAACTATTTGGCATATGATAAATAATTTATTAAGCATTCATCAAATATTTAGCAATAATTTGGCATATTCCAATTTAGCAATAATTGTTGAATTGTTAACGAATATTTAACAAATACTTGATGAATTATTTATTGTATACTAAATAATTGATAAATGACATATTGCCAAATAATCAGATTTCAAACTAGTATAATATAATAATCTTAATATTAAAGTTTAAAAACTATATAAAAGTTTATAAATAACTTGTTAATAAATATTCTGTAAAATAAAATAAAATAATTTTAATATAATATTATATTATATATTATATTGCTTTTTTTTTATCAACTAATAGAACATATACTTTATTTAATATATATATATATTTTATATTACAAAATTATTTTATTATTATTATTATTATTATTATTATTATTTCAAATCAGGCTGCATGCCATAAGTTTATTAATTTTATTTGTTAGAAAACATTTATACATTTATATTGAAAATACTATAATAAAGTTAAACTTTGTATTGCTATACAATATAGTTGTCTTAAGCTTATAACTTCTAAATATAATTATAAAGAATTAAAAAAATTGCTCTATTTTATTTTGTAATATTTTATTAGTCCAAAATATTACAACCAGCTGACCAAGAATATTTAAATACTTTCAAAAAAGTATTTTTTAAAGCTTTATATTTGAAGATTTTTAATCTTTAAAAAGGATTAGTATTTTAATTAACAATTTTTTTTAATTATTTTTTCAAGAATTTATGATTTTATTTAACTAATAGATAGTTTCAAGATTTCTTTCTCTAATCATTTTCATAATAATCAATAGCAGAACTAGTTTATTATTGAATTGAAATAAGATCTTTCTTTAATTTTAAAGAGAAACAAAACCAGTTCAAGAAGAGAGAAGAAAGTATCAAACCACTTTTTTTATTAAAGAATATATCTTATTGCCTTGCTTTTTCTGTTATTATTAATTACATCATCAGATATAAATTACATAAAATAAAACATATAAAATTTATATGTTTTGTTTATATTTTTTGTTACTTGCAAATCAACCAATCCAAATTTCGAGCCAATTATTATTTAGGAATTTTGATATAATTAAGGATCCTAATGATTCTCTTCAATTCTGTATTCGATTCTCAAGTTTATATTAAATTTAATAGGTAGGATATACTCCACTATCATTTTTAATAATGTTTCAAACCTCATATGATTTCCTGCAATTCTGTTTGATTCCAATTTTTAGAATTATAAATATAATTAAAAATTCAAGATCAAACTAAAATATGCAGAATTCATCAGAAAAATAAAAAAAAAGTTTAAATGCTTGAAAAGATAAAAGAGCTTGAAGAAAATGAAATAGGAGTTTCAAAAGTTTATAGTAATCTTCTCTATATTATTTTTTACTATTATTACTTATGAATTATATAGTATATATATAATTAATAATATAACTAATAGTTAAAAATGGGTCCCTAAATTAAAGGTGAGAACATAATTCAAATGTTCCTCACTATTAAAAAAGTTTTTTTTTTAAATATAAGATCAAAAAAAAACTACTCATAAAGGTTTTTTGCAATGTAGGCCATTTGATCCAAATGTTTTTTGAATTATGTCCCTATTAAAGTAATAAATAAATAATTATGTCTCTTTAAAAGGGACATAATTAATTTGCAAAATTTTATATGCTAAATAGTTTAAGGACTCATCTTTACTAGTAACTAACTATTATTTTTTTTATTAAGATTTTTAAAGATTTATATGTATATTTTTATTTATAATAGATTATAATTTATTTATTTACTCTATATATTAAAAATTATTAATATAATAATAAATAAATAAAAGCTTAATAAATATTTTATATTTAATATCTATTTGTAAAAAAAAAAAGTAATTTAATTAAATAATTAAGAATAAGGTTTTCATAATGATTTTTTAAAAAATATATAATATATTACAAAAAAAATTATCAAGTTATTTTATTTGAAACTATATATTTTTTATATTTTTTTCTTACAACTTTTAGCAATTATTATAATATCAATTAAATGATTATTGTACTATTATATCTTTTATAAGGATTAAAATTTTGATATTTATTGAATTAATATATTTTAAAGAAATAATACCATAATCAGATATTATTTTTAATTTAATTTAATTGTTATTATTTGGAATTCAACAGATATCTTATAATTTGAATATGGAAATATCAACTGCTATATTATTAATTTATAAATTATAAATTATATTATTATTGTTTATAATTGGATTAATAAATATAAAAACTTATAATCTAATTAAAAATTAAAAAAATAAATAAAAAATAAATACTTGTTATTAATTTTTAAAAATTACAAAATCAATTATAAATTTTTATATTATTGTATTAAAGTATTCTTGAATAGACAAAAAGATCATCTTGTTAACATGTATAAATATCATATAATTTATATACAGTATATTACTAAAATTAATAAATTTTTAATAATAAATAAAAATAATTAATTAAGTTATTATTATAATATATAAAATAATTGAATTTCAATATAATTATTTTTAAGAATTTTGAAATTAAATTAACAATAAAATAATTTATATTATTAATATACATATATAATATAATTTCAATTATTATTTAATCATTTATAAATTTATTTTCTATTTTTTAAAAAAATTTATATTTATAAAAATTGATTTATTATTAAAATATTATTATTGTAATTAAAAAAGTTATATAATTTTGAATACTAGAATTTTTTGAAGTTGTTATTATTTATTATATTGCTTTATGAATTTTGACTATATTTTATTCTTTTTTTAAAAATTATAATATTACATGATATTTTATTTCTTGTTTAAAATAGAGATACTGTATTAAAAAAAAAAATGCTTAAATAAAAATATTTTGTATAAAAATAAATTAAATAGCACTTGATTATGAAACTCAAAAAAATATTATTATTTGATTACCTATTTTATCATTTTTTTATATCCACACTGTATGCAATTAATTTGTTTTTTTAAAAAAAATAATATAACTAGTAAAAAAAAAGAATAATATATACTGTATATAATTTATATAATAATTAATTAATGGATTTAGTAAATTCAAAAATTTATTTAGCATATCGACATTTTTAATGATAGATTTTTTATTATGATGTTGATAGTGGTTTTTATTTGATCAAGAAACTTAAGATGGTGTACTTTTATTAAAATGAATTTGTATATTGCTGGTATAATTTTTTTATTTTCTTGTTTTCATATGTATTTTTACATATTGAGAAAAGTTTGCTTATTATTTTAAACCTCGTTTTTAATGACAAAAGGCAGAATCCCAACACTCGCTTTCCCGTCTTGATCGAAATAATTGACGCAACACCTTTCAAAAATACTTGTCGCCCAAATCAATCTGTTCACGTTGAACATGCTTTCGGTGAATATCTTTGAACACCTTGGACTTGATGATATTAATGAATTCAGATCATTGTAAAGTTCGCTTATTTCCTGGATCTTTTCTTCATCCTGAGATCTGGTTTTAAGAGGTCAACAAATTGTAATTAGAATTCATAGTTATAAAAAATTTAATTATAAATAATACGTCTACACTCACATAGAAATATCTTTGTATTCCTTGACAACTTCCATGAAAAATTTCCATTTTGATTTCTTGTTCCTTGTAACCCTCTCACCTTCACAGATCAAATACAACATCAACACGACATCCTCTTCTTCCATCAACGATTCTTCGTCAAATATCTCTCTCATGGCTTTTGAAAATTCATCATCCAACATCACTTGCCTGACTGTAATCATGACTGACTCCAACGATTTCATTTTTGTCACAAATAAATCCGAATTTCCATCCAAATAAGCATCAGAAGGTTCGCGCAAATTTTGGTAATTTAGAATAACATGGTTCGACGCAAAAGAAAAGCTAATCCTTTCATCACGATAGTTCTGACAGGCGCTCTCCAAAACACCGATTTCCCGGAAAGCCAATGTTTCCAGCGTACTTTTCAAAATTTCTTTCTGACCTACATTCGAATATTATTAAATCACGCATGTTAGGATGTGATAAGAATCGTATAATATAATCCGCCTTTAAAGTAAAATAATTAAATTGCTTGTGTATCGCATACCATCAATATAAATCTTGGTGTTCCTTAATTTATCTAATCCTTCTACGGATAGCCCCTCTTCCTTCTCTCTATCCCAAAATTCATCATCTCTATCAATTATCAGCTCAAGTTTTTTCCTTAGAAAAGAAGAAAATATCTCTAGCATTGCAATCTCACATCTATATCCGAAAATTTCTGGATCTCCGGACATCAGATTGCTTTCGGATCGTGTCACATCGAAAATCTCGTCTTCCACCGGTATCTTTACCGTTGCTTTCTGGAAAATTTTGATCTCCTCGGAATTCATTGCAAGAATTCTCAATTGTGCAAACAAATTAGATGGAATACTATCCTTTCGTATAAAATGAGTAAGCTCCGTGAGACCCAGTTGTGAAAGGACTGCGAGTTTCTGATCCCTGAGTGGATCTTGAGTGAAGTTTACTTTGATCGCAACCCAATCATCAGGATTATCAGGAATACAGAAACCGTATCCTATTAGTACTGGGAGTTATAACCAACTATCATCAGTCGAGAATAAAGGTGCACAAGGTCAAGTAGAAGAGATATATTCATTAAAAACCCACATTCTTCGTTAGACTATTTCGAACAAAGTCCATACAAGATTAATCACGTGAAAATTTTGACCCACTAACGAATATTTAACAGATCTTCCTGTACCTTTGTACCATAATTATTAAATATTTGTTCACCGATTTCGATTTCGTCTTCTGTAATTAGGTGTAACGAATTCCCATCTTGTACCTTCCAAGTGACCCTCTGCCTCGGCCGATGATTAAACGAATCAGCCAATGGAAATAAAGCCTCATTTTGTTCTTCGCCATCAGGATCAATTAATTTATTGGGAAAGCAACGTGATGAAATCACATTACATGCCCACAAGTACAAATCCCTACAAAGAGTAAAGATAAGATTGGCCGAACCAAGCTTTGTCAAAATAAAAACCGCTTTCGAGCCTACCAAGTTAGTTTCGATCTGAACCCCTCATCCTCTATGGCACTCAAAATTTGTTCATATTCCCTTTTTAGCAATCCTTTCCTATCCTTTGTCCCTCCATCCAGATTTGTGCCTCTCAACCATTCCATTTCTCGATCGTTATATGACAATGGAGTGGGGATGAATTTTGGGAGAACATTAACATACGGATGATAGAATGAATCGGAATCTTTTAAGCGCTCGTGAACCAAGAAGATTGCTAATGCGGCACGACAACTTAAAGACGATAAGTAGGGCAGGTGATTTTTCGCGGTTTTGTGGGTTATGGCGAGGCGAAAGGGGATGATGGCAAAGGATTCATTAGGAAGAATTTTGGAGATTGCGTAGGTGGAACCTGTTTATTTGGCATCCACGAAGTCGCACGATATTTGATTAAGAGGCACGGGATGCATTCTTATAGGCATTCAAAGGTTAGAGAGATTATTTACCACCATGAAATCTTACTTTTGAGAACGTGGCACAATTTTCCTTTAACCATCGAACGTATTCTTTTGTAGTGTTATCAAAATCCATCAGGTTCGAAAAATGATAAAAACTTGGTTCTTGAACGAAATGTACCAAAACTGCCGAAAAGGAAAATCAAAGTGCAAGAAGTGCTTACGTCATAGACATAGATGCGAGTATCCGAATCTCTTACCCATCAAAAGAATTTTTTAAGTTACACCATTTAAAAAAATCCGCAGTCGACAAATTGAGAAAAGAGCAAATAACAGATGCATTTCGGAACGAATTTATTCTCCCATTTACATGAAATTTAGCTAGATTAATAACGCAAACGAAATATGAAATCAAATGCACACCTTACGGTTTGCAAGACCAATATAATTGATAAAAAATAACACATTTTGTTTAGAAAAGGAGAAAATGAAAGTGGTATCTCTTGAAAAACAGTTCAACCGGTGATGTTCTCTTGAAATCGACGTAAATTTTCAGAAAGATTACGAGCGGCATGTGCACAAGCTTGGCAATGATCATTATTATGCTAGAAAATCAATAACATTAATTTCTATAATCGCATTCCGACATTGTTGTGATACTTATTGGTAAGACTCACCTGACCACTAATAAATTGCAGACAGTCATACATAATGCATTAGAAAATTTACTTCAGTAGTGATAAAAAAGAACGTCTGGAAAAATACGTACCACATCTCAACACACTTCTCAGAAGAGGCAAGGGTAAGATCAACAAGTGAATTCAATTGAGGGGCATGCATCGATATCATTTTTGCGGTGCACGAAGCCAGTTCTTGATAGATCGATAAAAGGGGAAGGTGAATTAATTAATTAAATGTAACGTCAATCACGCACGCAATAAACAGAAAATTTACCAGCATTGATACGACAGTATTTTGCGCATCCTTCACCGTTCGCATTCTCGGCACAGTTCTTTAAAAAAAAAGTTTAGTACTTTTTTATATTCGAGAGACCTATAGATACTCAAATTTTCATACTTACGATGCACGCAGCAGAACTTTCAAGGCTTTTTTGAACCAAACCTCGCGTCAATTATGAATACCACTTCGTTAATAAACACACGTACATATGTGTATTACAATTTACCAAGATTTCATGAAAGTAAGATTATCCTTTGTGTTCGACATTTTTTTGTATCTTCTGGAAAAAAAAAAAACAAAGTGGTGTAAAACGGTTTTTTATTTATCGTGTGTGAAAGGCTGCAAGAATTATTATGTAATTATTGTCTAATGAAGGCACCTATATGATAAAATGACTTCATGATGGCGTATCAATGCTCGGGCCCATGAAAACCCTCGAGTCAATTTTCAAGTTGGTTATTTTTTTTAAGATAATTTTTATTATAAAATAAAAAAAAATATATCTATTTATTTCTAAAAAAAAAAAAAACAAAAAAAAAACCCGAGTCATATGTGCAGCCTACGTATACAGTATTATTTTCTAAACTTGATTCATTCATTCATTCATTGCAAAAAATAACATACGCATATAAATACGTCTGGTGTTCACATTCCCAAGTTAACCTTTCTATTTCGATGGATTTGTGTTTTATTGTTTGTTAGAAGTAATGATGATGTAACAAGAAAACGAAGTTAAACTTTAATATAAGTTAAGCGTGCATACATCAGATCTTGTACCAAGAATCCTAATATACACGTAACAAAATCTTGACATCTCCGAATTCTCATCACCAAAAAAGCTTAAATTAATTACCGCACCCAAGGAATCCGTCGGCGAATGATTCGCCCCGAATAAATCTTGGTGGTGGTAACCATTGCGGGAAGGAAATTTTTAGCCAATAAAATATTAACTACATAGGTATGCTGGGGTACGAGGGTGTATATGGTAAATAAAATTGTGGATAAAAAATCACGAAATAAAATATATAATAGAAAGGATAATAATGATAATAATAAAGAATACGAACATGTGCAGGAAATCAACTCCATATGTTGTAAGATAATGTGAGAAAATGATTGAAAATAGTTTTTTTTCCTTTTTTTTTTTTTTTTAGTCTTAATTATAAATACAAATTTCTTCGGAAAGAGGAATCCCTTACTTCCAGGTAACAAGTATATATTAAAGATTGTAGACAAAGAAGAGAAAATCAAAAACCCAAGCGTGTTTAATGAGTTGTTTTTTTACGCTTAATGCATAATGAATTAAAATTAAAAAAAAGTTTCTTTTTAATGATGCTGATACGGTTGGTAACCACAAATATGTATAAGGTTAATGACGATGAATGCGAGAAAGGTGTCCTTTTTTTTTTTTTCTAATTTTAAATTAAATAAAATTTTTTTCTCTCAACAAGAGTTTCTCTAATTTATAGTAAACCAACTTCTCTCAAGTTTGTCTGGATGATGATATCATTCACGGCAGCCATGACAAATTTGATCTGTTGGGTATCTGTGGCGCACGTGAAATGTGTGTAGATCTGCTTGACTTCGGATTGGTTTAGTGAGACGAAACGATTAAGTATGTAATCGCATGCTGCATTGTAATCATCACCACCTTCATAATCTGGGAAGAAGTTGCTCATCGGAGACCTTGGTAACTTCTCCATGAAACGATCTATCTTATTCAAGAATAAAATGATCGAAGTCTTGACGAACCATCTTGAGTTACAGATGGAATCGAATAATGTCAGAGCTTCTTGCATACGATTCTAAACGAGAGAAATTTTCAAAAGATTAGCAAAATGAAAGAAAAAACAACGGATGCCCTCCCTCTCCTCTAACAACTATCACTTCATCCAAATACAAAGATTTCAAATACATACCACCGTCTCATCTTCCAGCAACAGTTGATCGTATTCTGAGATGGCCACCAGGAATACGATGGCTGTTACATTTTCAAAGCAGTGAATCCACTTCTTTCGCTCTGAACGTTGACCACCGACGTCAAACATTCGGTAGGTCAGTTCACCAATGAAGAATGTTGTCTCCGTAATACCGGTTGTCTTCACACGTGATCTTAACACATCTTGATCAGTTGGGACGTAGTCTGCCTGAGAGATACGATCGATGGAGTCGAAGTAACTGAGAACAGAAACATTGGGTTAACGACTTATGTCACATTTCGACGCATACAGGTAACTAGAGTTGAACGGTGAGACTCTCGACTTACTATTTTGCCGAATCGTTTAATTGATATTCCCGGGACCGACTGAAGCAAGCCTGCACACCGGAGTCTGCCCAAAGCGCTTTGACAGCCATTGACACATCCGGCGGCAAGTGTTCACCTTCTATTTGATTGGGAAGATTTGAAACTATTGATGCGTACTTTTGAACATCAGCATTTCCGAAGGAAATCTCCATGGCTTCCATGGCTTCCAAGATGACCCGCATGGATTGTACTGTGTTGGAGAATATAATCTCTTTAAAGGACTCCTTTTCCTCGTGTGAATATCCACCATCGTGAATGAGCTTCATCTGTTTTAGAATTGTGGATTTTCCGGATTCACCAGCACCTAAACATTACATTCATGGTTAATACTATCTCATGACACGGTCGAATTCTCGACGCTTCATCCCCCATCTTCAAAAACCTCATACCTAACAAGAGCATTTTTATTTCATTGCGCATTGACATTTTATCCTTTTTTAGCTGGTTCTCAATTTCCTCATTCTTTCTTCTTCCTTCTTGCTCCTCTTGACTCATACAGCAACCCATTTTTATATTATTTGTATTAACAAAAAAGAAGAAAAGAGGGTGGATAGATAGTGACAAGCACTAGTAACAACCTTTTTCAAGTCTAAATGCAAAATTTTTTTCAAGGTAAACTATATATATATATATACTGTGTATAAATAAAAGAGAATAGCAAAGGCGTAGTAGAAACGACGATAGTAGTAAGTCCGAGTAGAGAATGATGGGCCTTTGCAGGAAAGAAGGAAAAATTTCCCGAAGTAAAAAAGGTAGTGATAAATTTAAGTCTTTGAATAAGTTTGCAAGAGACGGAGGGTGTGTAAGGCAATGTACGAGTGTTTGAAGGGTTTTTAAAACTTTCATAGAAAAGATTGTGCCAACTAAGGAAATCTGTAATCAATTGGATGCAGCAAAATGTTTAACATAAGACATTTCTTTTTTTATTGTATGATTATACAACGGGAAACTCCAACGACTCGATTGGACGGTATTTAACATTACACGGCGATGTTTATACTGGATATTTAATTGTGCTTTCGACAAAAGGTCCATGGAATTCGAATTATTTAATTTTTTTTTGAACAAACAGTTGATTACTGTAACTCTTAATATAATAAATGAACAAAGTTGATTGATTTACATCCGTAAGGTTGCACTAATGAAGAAGGTGCAATAAAATTCCCGTTAAGGACAACCACATTTTTGTTACTTTTTTTTAGTGGATTGCGTCACCTTTTTTTTTATTTTTGTTACAATAAGCCAGACACAATGTACCCCGACAAAGACTCGAAAGGTGAGCGCGAGCAGGTGATAGGCCTCGAACCAACAAAGGCAACAAGATGATGAGTTGATGGATTTCCTATTTGAGAGATGAAACGGATGTCTTGGCTTCCTTTGTTACGACTACAATAGTGGAATCAAGTTTCATCTAATGTTATGCCACGGGATTCCGACTTTTGCACTCACTCTTAACAACTATTCACAATGAAAAAACAATGAGTATATGATGATGATACGATATGGTACGTTTTTGTCTCTTTTTTTTTTTATCTTCGGTCTTTAGTTCCATTTCTTTTTGTTTTTGAATGTATCCCGCTATAGTACGAATTAAGTTTGGTTCTGAACAAAAAGACGAGCACCGAACAATTAGTTTAATTGTTTTTTTTTCTATTTCTCTTATGTAATTGAATTGCATGTGATCTGAACAACAAAAAATGTCGGTAATTGACCGGTAGACTTATTTCGAGAGATGATGAGCAAAACGAAATCCGAGTCTTGAACCAAGGCAGTTGGTGGTAATCGAATTATGAACCGACAGGTGTAAACCTTGCCAAATACTATTGTTTTAGGATGTGCAACCGGCGATTAGAATGCATCGGGGGTTTCGGGGTTTCTTTTGAAAACATATTGTATATGATTTAATAACTTCATAATTATTTAAAATTTTGAATTGGCACGACAGTTTGGTGCGATCAAACCTGGTGGTACAAATCCCAAGAAATTATACGTGCGTGCGCATACAATATCTAAAAATTTTAACTTTTTTTTTTTGTAACAGTGTTTCAAGATAAAAATCTACAACAATTACTACTCATCAAACCTTTTCCAATTTTAAACTATACGCGCATATATGGCATGTAATGATGAAATCGATTATTTTTGCCATTTATTTTACTGATTGTTATTTTTTATATTGGCATTCCTTATAATGTATAAATAAGGCCCGTTTCGTATGTTTGAGCAAGATAATGTCAACAATAAAGTATCGTGATGCACAAAGAGATCAGAAAAACATGAAATTTTATCAAGAAAGGATAGATGAAAAGAAAAGATCCATTACGCAAGGGTTAGCTCGGTAACAGAAAGAAGACCTTGACAGGCAATGCAAGTACCTCATTCACTCATCAGAAACGTCTCAACTGGAAACACAGGTGCTTCACTTCCATTTTGGAACGATCGTGCCGAGGAGATTTCGAGAAGGTTGTGAAGAATCGATTTTTCAGATTCGCATACGAGCTTGCTAAATGGATTTGGCAAGGACAATAGGTTTCGGATATTCAGTATGGAGCACGAATGTCTTATCCCATGCAATTTAACTCGATTTTTACTAGTTATTTTACAAAATCGACAATACATGAAACTAGTATGTTTGTTTAAAGAAAAGTATTGTATTAATAAATCTACACTATCTATAATGTTTAAAACGATATTAAAAAAAACATATAGGTAAAGTAAATAAGATGATGATAATTTTATAAAGTCCTTTTAAAAATATATGCATAAATCATCATATACACTCTTAACATAAATTACTGGAAATCAACAATAGATACAGTATATGATTAATCAAAAATATATACTGTATATGATTAATCAAAAAAAATAAATGTTTATTTTAATACAAGTACAATTAACAATTTTTCTTGTAAAATAATAACCAAAAAGAGATCAAACAATTAATATTGATTTTATGAGTTTAAATAGTTTAAAAATATTAGCTGCATTAAATATTTCTTCTACAATTACATATAATACTATTAATTTAAAACCTTTTCTAAATGTAGATTTTAAAGATTACATTACATATGAAAAACTTTTTCTAAATAATAAGCAACATATTTCTTGATTAAAATAATATCAAATCAAATATAATTTAAATTGATTTGATAAATTAAAATTTTTTTTATTTAAATTTAACAAATAAATAAAAATATAAAATAAAAATAAAAGAGATTTATAATAAAAATTATATTATATTAAGCTGATAGTTATAATTTGAAATTTTTTTAAATTCTAATATATATATTAATATTTTTACAAATTATTTAATATTATATGTTTATTATGATTTAAATAAAGTATTTTAACAAAACTAGATATCATTTCACATATTTTCTTGTGTAAATTGGTAAACAATAACATATACTATTTTAGATTTGAAAAAATCTAAGCTTAAATTCAATTAAATATTTATAAAACCGTTTTAATTATCAAAACAAGATTTACTTTGAGTTGCACAAGAAAATTAAACAAATATTTCTATAGAAACTTTATATCATTTAATTTTAAATATTTTAAAACATATTAAAGATATTATTAATGTTAATGGCAAATATATTAAATATTGGTTTTTTATCTTTAAGATTTTTTTTATTTAAATTTTAAAAATCATTATTTTTTTTTGTTATTATTTATCATATAATAAATTCCAATAATTTATAATTAGAAATGTGTATATATAAATCAATATATATATATATATATAATGTATGATTTAAATTTGAAAATAAATTTTTCTATTTTCATCTTTTTGAAAATTTTAATTACGTATATATGTACGATAATTTAAATTTAAATTTTTAAAAAAATTTTGTACGTTAAAAATAAATCATTAAAAATAATATTTATTTGGAAATAAATAAACTTGATTTATTATAATTTACGATTTAAATTTTATTTTACTCTCTTATAAATATTTTTATTTTTATGATTTTTTATAAATTCCATAATACTTTTAGGCACAATATTAAAAATGCATATGAAACTTTTAAAGATGTCTTATTCTTATACATAAAAAGCTACATTACAGAATCTTGATAGGATAATGTATTTATAGTTTAACGAGCGATCTTATAACGAAATTCTCGCTAGGTAGTATCAATATATACTCTTCGCCATTATTAATATACTAGGTCCATTTTACGGACCGTTACTTTGAGCGTGTCTATTAGTAAGCAAAATCATGTCACGTGATACAAATTTAACCTTATTTGATCATCATTCTCAATTTCGGAACTATCAACTCTTTATCACGTCACCGGCCTGGACGCGTGTCAATGTAGTAAATCATTATCGTACGAAATTGGGGCAAAAAGAATGGGAAAAGAAGAAAGTACTAGGTTACATAAAAAGGATCTTCAAAGGAATATCAATTTGGCTTCTGAGTTTGACGAGACACGTAGAAGAAAATCTCAAGAAAATCTTGATAATTGAAATGTATATAAATGAACGAGCTAAAAGCTTAGTCCAACAATAATGAACTCTTAGTTCGACGCTTAGTGCAAGCTGGGACTCTTAGTCTCCAGTGATGAATTCTTAGTTCGACGCTTAGTGCAAGTTGGGACTCTTAGTCTGAAGGATAGCTTTTAGCTTGATGTTTTTTTTTTCTTATTATAGTATTCTATATTGTTAAGGAATGGTGTGGCCAGAGATTTTGCAACCCAGAACCTCGACAGTCGACGTATGGTTTCGGTCGAGATGTAGATAAAGGAGCTACGACCCTGACGAAAAAGGTGAAGTCACGAACGATTTTTCAATGTTGCTTTAGGTAACAATTAAGTCATCATATGTTTCGTGCTTAGAACAAAGTAACTACCGACATTGTACAAGATCAATTAGAAAACATCAGAAATTGAGGTATGAGAAATATTAGGTGATTCATTCTTTTACTCCACATTCTAGTATTCTATTATATAGGTTGCAAAGAAAAAGATTAAGACTGATGAACTTTGCCAATCTATGAGAAAACGCAATATATACAGTATATGCTATGTGGATCATTTAGAAAATTGTTGGAGCTGGATGCGGAGGATCAGTTTGAGAATATTATTCGTAACACTACTGTTGAAATTGATATTCCTAAAGATATTAAAGAGTATCTTCACGATTTGTTCAGTGAGATATTGAAAGTGCATTGTAAAAGTAAAAGAACCATTCAGTGAGGACGCGCGACCATTACTATTATGGACAAATGAAGTTTTCCGGTACTTTATTTTACTTCTATTATAGCGGTTTACAAATAGACAGCAATGAAAAACTTGGTCCAACCAAATAGTATCAGTAATTGCCTTGTAAGTCTTACTTTTAGTGGAGAAATTGAGAACGAAGCGCACAAAGATGGAATTTATACCACAAATGTTGATCAAAACCGTCAAATTCAAAGAGAAGTGACAAAAACGATGCCGTCTCATATCAGGATGATAATATATAAAAAGTCCATTGGGGCTACAGAATTTGACTCAACACATTATATGGGAGCATGATGAAATGATTTAAATTATCACTTCTTACAGTATGGAAAATCCTCCGTAACAACGGCGAAAAAACTTTAGCCCATTGGCATCCATGGATATAGCTCGTGATTTCCTTTTCTGTTTCTTCTTGAATGGTAAGGCTTACCTAACTTACATGCTTTTACACCGTCTCCCAAAAAGAACGCAACACTTGATCGTCGATCTTTAATTTGCTAAAATTTTAAGCAGATTAAATCAGATTACGAAATTTATAGTGTATAAGATAACATAATTAGTATATAAATTAAAAATAATCAAATTAATAAAAAAATTTTTATGGTAAAAATTTAAAAATTTATCGTGATTTTAATTTTTTTTTTAAAAAAATATAAAAAAATATATAATGTAGTTAATTTCTATTACCACATTGAATAATCACCCTTTGCCTTAATAATATCACCCTTTGCCTTAATAATATCATTAATTTCTTACACATTGTTTTTATATATTCTTTATAAGTTTTTTCAAATGTTTCATTCTTAATCTTTGATAAATTATTCTAGAAATTTTTTTATACTTAATATCAATTGCTAGATTATTAATTCTTTTTGTCATACTATTCCAGATATTTTCTATTGGATTTAAATCTGAAAATTGTGATAATCAAGAAATAGTATTAATTTTATTAATTTTAATTATTTTTAAACTATTTTTGCCTTATATTTAAAATCTTTATTAAATATATGGATTTTTTTTTAAAAATTTCTTTATAAACTATTAGGTTTTTTTTAATTTTTAATAAATATTCTGTATTATAGTAAATAAAAAATCCTTATATATTAATACTATTTTTATTAAATTTGGTTGTAGAAATTATATGTTAATTCTTTAAGGATTTTATAATTTTTTTCTAGCAATATTTATTTTTTTTAACTTTAAAAGTTGAAATTTGATTTTATCAAATCAAACCATTATATTTTAATCTTTTATAATTTAATATATATATATATTTAATCTATTTTTTATTTTTTATTCAAAAAAATTTTCTTGTATTATATTTATATATTAAATTTATTTTTTTATATTTTTAGAAACTTATATATATTTATGATTATTGTATATTTTTTAAAAAAAATTTCAAATAATAATATATTTCTTATATAGAATAAGTTAAAATAAATAATTAAAAATTAATTTATTTTTTAATTTGCTTATTTTAAATATACAATATAATTTTTAATAAACAAAATATAAGCTACTTGTTTAAATAAATAAATAAATAAATATAATAATATAATAATTAATACTATTGTAACTATTCTGTTACTATTATTTAATTATTAAGTAATAATTAAATAATAATTAAATAATAATATTTATTATTTTATTTTTTATTTAACCAATTAATTAGGTCTTGTTTATATAATTATTTCTTGTATTATAGAAATTATTATTTATAAACTATTTTATACTATATTAGATTATATTAATTAAATTTTTATATTAACTTAATATTATTAATTCAATCTTAAAAATTTGAATTAAAATTAATATACAAAACATTATTAATATTATAAAGTATAAAATTTTATTAGTTCAGTTTTATTTGAAAATTATAAAATATAAGTATAGTTTTGAAAATTGAAATTAAACAAACTTATATGAATTCATATAATGTTTAAAACACTATTAAAAATAATAATATATATAATCTTATTAGTTTTTTAGAAATTATATGTATTGTTATGAATGTTGATAGTACTATTTTTAGATTATTATTTTATAGTATTATATTATTTTATTATTTCTATTATTAGTTATTTAGTA
>CAJVPV010001304.1:0-16399 GCA_910591835.1 Acaulospora morrowiae
TAAAAAATAAATTTTTAAAAAATAGAAATTTTTGCATATAATTAAACTTTAAATTTTTATTAAATAAATAAATAATAAATATTATTAATAGATAATATATAATTAAAAATAATATTATATAAATTTTTAGAAAAATATTTTAATTATTTAAAAAAACTAAATAAATGAAAAGTAATTTTTTAGTTTAAAATTTTTAAATATTATAAAAAAAATACCTCATGATTTAAGGGATAAGAAATTTTATCTATTATTATTATTATGATTTATTTTATTATATTTATATTTATTATATTGTTATATATATATATTTTAAAAGATTAAGTCTCATATAAACATATGCATAATCTCTTATAATTTTTTATTTTAATTATTTATTTGAAAAAGATTATAATATCAAAAATATATTTAAGAATGTCTTTTTGATCTTGAATAAAGTTAACTAATAATTTTACAATCATAAAATTATTATATTCATGTTTAAAGATTTTTAATAAAAGAATTTTATTCTTGACTTTTACAAAATTTTAATTAAATTCTAATTGGATAAGAATGTTATATGTCTATATTGCTTTATTTGATTTTTTTTCACTTTTAAATTTATCATAGATTAATATCATTTTGATATTATTTTGATACCAGTTTGATACTTTTTAAAGTCTTATTTATAAAAAAAAAAAAGAGTATAAATAAAATTATATTAAATATAAACTCATACATATATTTGCAATTTAATAATTATTTGATAAAATTATATAAAATTTAAACATATATTTATATTTACAAGTTAATAATCAGTTAATAAAATAATATATTAAAAAATATATTTAAATAATTATGTACAAATAACATAATAATTATGATAATTTAAATCCAGAATAATAAAACAACAACTTGTTTAATCATCTTAAAAGTATTGTAAAAACAAGATTACAGGCAAAATTAAAAAAAAAAAACAATTTGATTCATTTTTTAAATTATACTTAAATATTCGAAAACAATACTACAAATGTAAAATATAATTTGAACACAAAGTTTTATTATTGTTATATTTTTTAAAAAATATAATAAATATTTGTTTAGTATACAGTATATGCGTGTGTGTGAGTGTGATAAGAAATATCAAACTATAAACTTTTTTCAAATGATTTTTTTTGTAATTTTTTATTATTAAAATATAAACTGTCTGTAATTTTTTTTAAATAGTTACTTTTTATTATATGTTGTCAATTTTGATAATTCAATGATACAATAAATTTCTAAAAATTTTTATCAATAAAAAAATATGATCGCGAAAACATTTTCTGTATTTTTAATAGTTTTTTGATTTCTTTAATTAAGTTAATATTTTTTTTAATGAAATTACAATTAATTATTAACAAAATATTAATTAATATAATATGAAAGCAAATCGTCTAAAGTGCTACCACATGCAACAATCAGTGTATCGGAGATATAATTGACTTTATCGTACCCACGTGTTGGGAAAAAATAATTGACACAGAATTATACTATTACAGTAAATCACAATAAAAATTGTTTGATTAATAATAACTTTAACAGTTTTAAACATGGTTCTGCTCTACAAAATTTTTTTTTTCGATTCTCACTTGTGTCAAATCTCAAATATGTACTACAGTATATTGTATAAAAATGCACGAACCAGTGTGATTGTTTAGTTTATGGTTTTTCAATTTTCGTTCTCTCGATTGATCAATGCAAATGAAAGTACACACACACAGCACAAGGCCTCACTTAAGCTCTAGAAAGATTATCTTATCCTCCAAGCTATTTTTGCTATATTCTTCCGTTGAAACGACATCCTGAGGTTTAAAGTTTTTTTCAACGTCGTTCTCATCGCTTTCTGTGAAATTTTCCGAATCACCTTCGTTCGGACCTGCCGATGAATAAACGTAGTATGTTATAAGACCTAGGGTAATGCAGACAAACGCGATGGGGTAGAATGGTACCATCTTTTGCAGAGAAAAGAAAAGGAGTTGGATTTTGTTTTTTTGTTTTTTCGAAAGAAAAAATAAATAAAACAAAAATCGATACGATACCGCAGTTTTAAACAAGCATATAGAGAGTATTAAAGAATAAAAATCGCTGGTGAGAAGCGAGAGGTTAAAGTATGTTGCAGAAGCTATTCGGAGAAGGTACAGGGAAACAGTATATAGGCAGATCATCGCAAAGTTGTATACAATATAAAGACCGACTGAACAAACAGGTTGACGATCATCTACAGTTAGCCATGTAGTAATAAATTGTTTTCAATGTGCGAGAACTCACCTATCGTCCCATCCCAAGTTGTGGAGACTAATTGATGTCGTTCTAATATAGATCTATTAACAATGATGCGATCACGCTGTTACACTCGTTTGGAAAAAACTTTATCTAAGAACGTAAATGGAACTGAAAGGATGGCTTACAATTGAATGATGCTGATTATGGTACCCCAAAAGCCCAATTGACCAATAATTTCATGATACGATCTCTTTCTCGTCAGATACTCTTCTATTATATTCGATATACCGTATAGCGTTGAGCCGACCATACATATTATGTCCCCTTTTATAGGAGCGGAAGCTGAAAAATAATAAAAATAATAAATAAATCATGAATCTAATAAATCACGGAAGCAACGTCGTCTCAAGCAATTAATTTACCAGTGATCATATCTTTTCCGGAATCAAAATCACCTTTGATTAGTATGCCGACGCCGCTCAAACATATTACAATTCCCAGATATTGACTCCAATGATACTTGACTTTTAAAAAGATTAACGATAAGGTGACCACTACGGGTATGGTCCATACGTCAAGCAAGATGATGGAGAGGTTTGACGTATATTGGTATGACATCACGGCAAAAAAATTTCCTTCGACATTAAAAATTGCCAATAATAAATCTAATTTTCAAGATGAATCTTACTTAATAAACCCCTGTGACAGTCGCATGATTAATGCACGTGAATGCGAACTTACAGATCCAGCCATTATCCTTGAGCATATCGAAATATCCTTTTACTCCAAGTCGGCATAAAGTAATAGGCGTGCAAATAATAAACAGGAAAATGTAGGTAAAGGTAGATTGTGTGATGGGAATGTTAGCATTCCGATTAGTCAATTCTTCGCTTGTCATCACGGTGGCAGTTATGCATAACGAAAGGAATTGGCCAAGAACTGTTATTTTCAAAAACTCTTTCGTGAATATAAATGAAAATCTGGACTTTAACGAGAAATGTGGTGTTGATTTGTTGTTTTCTTCTCCCATTTTCTTATGTTATGATAAAGTTCGAACAATGGTTAAATAGTCCGAATGTGTTGAAAATATAAGGGAAAATTCACCGTTTATTAAATTTATACTTTTACTTGCACGCTCATTATCCGAAGAACAGTTCATACACAATAAACCCATTAAAAACAAAGAAATCCCTTCCTAATCGAGTCAGCCGAATCATTATTGCGATCTTCTTATCATGTCTTTTTAATCAAATCGACACGAGGAATTTTCGTCCCGTATTTGGTTAATTGTAGGGAAATTACTATTTCAGGCAATTATTTAATTTCCATATAAAGCACAGTACAGTGCTGTAATTGATTACGATCCATTGTGTGATCATTCCTGGTTACCGGGATCTTAGAAAGATGCTCATACATACAGTACAGTACAATGCTATGAATTTGGGTTCTTTTTTGATCAATTACATTCTTTTCCGTAATCATGCCAATACTAACTTCTGAGAATTTATTATTTCTTGCATATTCATCTAGTTCAATTGATATTAAAGGTCGGCTCATAATTAAAAATTCATGTGATCATGATCGATAGACATGCCGACGAGCATTTAAAGTAATACAGTGCATTAAAATTGTAAAGAAGAAGTTGTTGACGATAATTAAATAGAAATCGTTGTATCGGATGTAACAAAAATGACAAATATACCAAAATGTAGTATACGTTGAATGCATTATTATTATGATCTATTTTTAACTCCATTAAATGATCATGTTTGAATTAAACTCAACTACGTACATTATTGGTCGACGATCATACAGTATCATTCATTTATCTATTTTTTGAAAAGTTTCGTTTCCCAATTCAAATCATTGAGTATTGGCTTATCACCAACTTGAGAAATAGGACAATTGGTATTGAAGCGTGCAAAAACTTTCTTGTATGGTGCAATTTGACTCAGCCTTGTAATTCCTTGAGATATGAGAGAGTCTGGCACAGAAACATTAAAAGCATTCCAAAGTGCCGAGTAGCCCTTCTGCCCGGGAATCGAATTGGGCAATACGCCAACAATAATTCCTTTGGAATTTAGGAGGTGATATATATTGGCGGTTCTGTCTTTATAAGAGGCAACTCCGAAGTCAAAATAGTTGACAACCTTTCCTTGATAATAGGCGGTTTTTGACGCAGCATCTTTCGGTTCCTTAATTGTTGAACCTTCGCCCACTGTATGGGTGCGAGAACAGACAAGTTAACATGGGAAAAAATAATAATAATCAATTTGATAAATTCTACTTATACTCACCAACATGAGAGTTTACAAACAAATGTTTCTTTACTATTTTTACTTTTTTTTGCTTTTTTAATTCCAATAATTCGGAAACGCTTTTCACTGGTGGATCACCCGGTTTCCTTCCCTCGACAATGTTCACATGCCATAGCTCCGAATAACTTTTGTCACCTGGAATATATTCAATAAGATTTTTTTGAACCAATTCTTTGCCGTGCGGAGGGATGAACACGTAAACCGGGACGCTTGGTAGATGCTTTGGCGGTTCGGTAAACCCATAATAGTCGTAAAGGACATAAAGCTTGATCGGGGTATTCTCGTAGAATGATGGAAACACTTGAAGATCTTGTTTCACCAAAGTTGAAGGATCAACGGCGAAACATAGTGCGATGATAGTAAAGAGGAGGGCAGTGGTTTTCAACATGGTAGGAAATTTGACGGTCTCTTCAACTCGTTTACAGTTGAGCTTGAGATTTATATCCAATCTTCAGCAAAAGTAGGTAGAGAAAAAGCATGATTGTACGATCAGAACCTCTACTATAAGCATTGAGAAAAAGGAAAGCAATGTTTTCTATCGATTTCCATAAACTGAAAACAATAATCAATGATTGGGTTTCAAAGAAAAAAAAATAAACAGTGAATGCATGTATCTCCAAATTACAAATACAGCTGTTGCGATAAAAGCAATAAAAGAACGCTCCATTGTTCCCATGCACATTTTAATGCACGCAACAACTTGAATAGGTAATTCTGATGTTACTTAATTGATTTAGACAAATTGGAATAAAGTTGTGGAGATCTCTCATTAGGAAATTCACATACGAAAAATAGTTACCATAGAAAGGTCAATTATATTTAAACATTTAATTAACACATCGAATTAAAACCGGATTACAAACGAGTCGTACCACATTCATTTTAAAGCGACCTTAATAATCATAGGTCTAGCTTTGCTCAACAAAAATCTTTGGCACATATTTTGTGCCCATACCATAAACATCGTAGTTTGGACTTACACGAAATCTGTTTCGTAATGACTATTGACATCTATATTTGGATCGGATTAAAGGAAAGGAGCGAATAAGGAATGATTGAAATAGTAAATTGAGAAAGATAGCACAAAAACATCAATTTTCATAATGCGAAATACGGTGAACTCCACATCTTTGAGCGTAGTGATAGGGCGTAATCAATTGCTTTTTGCGTTCTCGTCATGCAATTTTCGCATAATGTAACGGGTCCAACAATCCTGCAGTTGGTGACCGGTATCCATCTTGTTTTAACTTGATTTTCTTTTTCTTGAGTAAAAGAGCACGAAAATTTCATAAGAATCAGGTTGCTCTTGATTACTGTATGCTGCTTTCGGGTTTATGTTTTTCTTTTCTATCGCGAGGGATAACGAAAGACAGCAGACTCCCCGCTTAGCCTACCCCAACAAGTAAGTAGGTTAAGGGATCGAGAAAGATGTCGTGCCACGTCGCGTATCCGTCTCTTCTCTGATTTTGTGATATTACTGTACAGTATTTCTTGTATTGTTTAACAATAATAATTAAATAAAGTATATTATAACCAATAGAATTTCAAAGAATTCTATAAACAGACGTTTTTCTCACCAAATAATTTCAGTTATTACATATTAAAAATTTTATTTTGTCAAATTTAAAAGAATTCTTATTATAAACTCTGTGATCTTCATTATTAGGAGTACTGTTTTAAGAAATGATGGTCAATTACGTGATAAATATATTTGCCATACATTGAAATGGCCGAATGTTGGATTTCAAGAAACTCCACCAAACATTTGAATCTTTATTCAATAAGACATAAGCTTTTTGATGAATGATGAATAATAAAATCATTTGATTAATATAAAATCAATTTTTACATATTAAATAAACTTATTTTTTACAATAAATTTTATATAAACTTTTATGATACAAAAATTTACATTATTTGGCATATCAAATAAAACTAATTTTAAACTTATTAAAATCCATTGTTATTGTTATTAAAGTTTGATTCTCACACGTGAAGCATCATTCGAAATTAATATTTACTTATTGTAAAAAAAATTTTTTTTTATCAAATTATGATTTGATTTTTACGATTTTTCATTTTAAATAAATGAATGTAAATATAAATATGAATATGTTAAATTTTAATAATATTCAGTTGATTTTTTCATAACTATTATTTTAACAAACAACTTGTGTAATTAATAATTTGTATGCTATAAATATAAAGATTATTTATTATAATAATTTCTATATTCATAAGAAAATTTATTTAATTTAATTACGTTAACACGCTACGATAAAATAATTATTGATTGTACATTATTCAGAACAACAATTATTCAAATCAACTAGATATTAACATTGTGTCACACAGCATTTATCGCTTCATCATTGCATATACGTAAATAGAATAGATAGGTTCTTTTTTTTTCTCATTTGATAAATAATTCTAAAAAATGTAAGTCTTCATAAATTATAACTTAAAGACCAACACCGCTATAATAAGGTCAAGATCTTGAGTAAGTTACCTTTGTTCCGCGAAGGGAAACACTTTGATCTTGTGAAACGCCTAAAGGGACTGTTAAGAAGAGATTAGCAAGTACACGCCTCGGAGTAAAATCCTTACTTATTAACGTCACGTGAAGAACAGTCCGAGTTGGCGATCAACTTGTCGATGGCGGCAACAATATACTGTATTACTGTACTGTGCTATAGTACGTATAATTATAACCATTATTATCATTTCATATTTAAAAAATTATAACTACGGTATTATAAGATTTCAAAGTGATTATTTTTGTTATTTTATAATCAGATATTTTGACATGTTTGCTAATATATTGTAACGGTGATTGGCGAGTCCGCCAATTATAGTTCAAACTCATGTAACAATTGGCAAGTGTTTTTAAAGGTTGAAGTGGATTTGATATTGGCCGAAAATGACACTTTATTAAATTTTGCTCTCTATTTATACCTTTTTACATGCTAATTACATAATAATAATGGTGTGTACTAATTAAGCTAAAACTACTGAAATCTCATGATGTAACGATTGTTAGATAATTTTCACATTTTTTCCATTACATAATTTATTAAATTGACCCATAGTGTCATGATCGATCCTTGCACAATCCAGTCACGTGACAATCATCGCGATTGTGTCACTATTTAACTTCCGGGTATTCTTCCTTTTTCCGGCTTGCACTAGTTTTCTATCACACAATATCCTGGCTTCTTGTGATTCCAGAATATTGTCTAAACCTGAATTATTAGATCACGACCCATTATGCTATATAAATGTGCTGCGTGTCGTCACCGTTAGAATCTAAAAATACAGTAATCGGTATCTTCGTCAAATTTGAAAGCCAACTATCTAACAATTTAATCACAAATTTTACATATGATATTAAAATAATTGCATATTTATTACCTTCAAAATTCGTATCTTGAGTTTCTTGTGGACAATTAACATGTCAACAGTTAATACTCATAATTACTAACAAAATATTAAAATATGTACTATTTGCAGGCATACCGTTTATATCGAAGAATTGACTCTGACTAGATGCGCCCGAACGGATATTATTGCTTGAGAGTCTACTTGTTGGTTCATATGCTCCTGATTCTATTTCATCGTTCCGGAGTTTCTCCGCAATGATAAATTGATTAGAATCCTCATTCTCTATACACCATCTGTCAAATTGTTCCATTATTTCTTTAATGTTTGGTCTTTCGGATGAATTTGAATTCCAACATCTTTTCATCAAATCGGAAAACACTTTTGGTGTATCGCTAGTAATTTTGGGCCTTAATCCAACATTAATGATGTCATGTACAAGCCTACTATTATGAGGTTGATTTAGAAATGGTCGGCATCCCGTTGTAAATTCCCACATCAGCACTCCAAAGCTGTAAACATCTGATTCTTGAGTATATGGTGAGCCATAAAATATCTCTGGTGCTACATAAGACAATATTCCATATATACAATTATATTTGTAAGGAGAACCAACTTCTCGGCATAATCCCAAATCTCCAATTTTAACTGATTCTTGTGATCCACGCGCTCCCAAAAAAATATTTCCAGAATGTAAATCGCAATGTATTAATCCAATGTTGTGAATCTGTCCTATTCTATATTATTGAGTTATATATTTATTCTTTATATTCGAGCAATGATCATAGAGATTCTGAATAACATACCCGATAGCAATATAGCGTAATTTTTCAATCTTCTCCTGCCATGTAATATTTTTGATGTTTTTTTGTAGATACTGATCCAAACTTCCACCTTCAGCATATTCCATGACTATGGCCAACCTTCCTGTATCGGGATCTCCAGTGATCCCGTAATATTGTAAGACATACTCTTCTGAACTTGTAATCTCTAATGTTACCAACTAATATAAATACAATATAAGCAACAAGTTAATAAATTGTTTATCTTCTCATCGTATACTTTAATAAGCATAAAAATACTTTCTTCTTTGATAATCATGGTATACGAATCGCTTGATTTATATAAGAACTTTAAGATTACTTTAATCTCTTCCAAATCTTTCACCCAAATTGCTTTATATACTTCTCCAAAACCACCTTTTGCCAAATACTCAACATTCTTAAATTCGTCATACGGTATGAAATTTATGTCCTTTTCAATTTCTATTTTTACTTCCGACAATCGATTATATTTTTTATTCATCATTTTGTAAGTTATTCCGCGATTCCATAATCCCATAGCATTATCCTTTTCCATCTCCAGTGATTTATTAAGATCGGAAAATGATTCTTCGTATCTTTTCAATAATCTGTAGGTTATTCCTCGATTTCTTAGCACAAAAGCATCATCTGGTTCAATTTCTAGTGATCTACTAAGATCTAAGAGTGCTTTGTCATACTTTCCCAATAATCTGTAGGTTATTCCACGGTTCTCCAATGCAAGAGGGCTATCTTGTTCTATGTCCAATGATTTGTTTAAATCTAAAAGTGCTTCGTCGTATTTTCCTAACATTCTATAGATCCTTCCACGATTCCTCAAAACGATAGCATTGTTTTTTTCAATCTCTAGTGATTTATTGAGATCTAAAAGTGCTTCATCATACTTGCTCAATATTCCGTAGGTTGATCCTCGAATGGCTAATAAAGTGGCATCGTTTGGCCGTATTTTTAGTAACTTATTGATATCTGATAGAGATTCGCTATGTTTCCCCAACATTATGTATATTTTTTCGCGATTTTCCAATGCAGAAACTTCATCCGAACACAATTCTAATGATCTATTGAGATCCACAAGTGCTTTAGTATGTTCGCCTAGCATTTCGTACACTACTCCACGATTTCTCAATGCGAAAACGTCATCCGGTTCAAGCTCTAATGATTTATTTAAATCTAAAAGCGATTCCCTGTATTTTTTTAGCATCCTATAGGTCACTCCGCGATTAGTTAATGTATAAACGTCTTTGGGCTCCGTTTCTAGTGATCTATTAAAGTCCAAAAGTGCTTCGTTATACTTGTCCAACTCTTTGTAGGTTAATCCACGACTGCTCAATGCAGATGCATTTTCCGGTTCTATTTCCAGTGATCTATTGAGATCTAAAAGTGATTCTTGATATCTACCCATAACTCGATATATTCTCCCACGGATTCGTAACCCAGAAGCATTATCTGGCTCAATTTTCAACAATAGACTGAGGTCTAAAAGTGATTCGTTGTATTTTCCCAATAACCCGTACGTAACTCCGCGATCTTCCAATGCAAGAACATTATTTTGTTCCATTTCCAATGATTTGTTTAAATCTAAAAGTGCTTCGTCGTATTTTCCTAATATTTTATAGATTCTTCCACGATGCCTCAAAGCAGGAGCATTATTTTGTTTAATCTCCAGTGACTTATCGAGATCTAAAAGTGCTTCATCATATTTACTCAATGTTCCATAGGTTGATCCTCGAATAACCAATAAAGTGGCATCGTTTGGTCGTATTTCTAGTAATTTATTAAGATCTGAAAGAGATTCCTTAGGTTTTCTCAACATTCTATATATTTCTTGCCGATTTTCCAACGCAAAGACGTCATCCGGACTCAACTCTAATGATCTATTAAAATCTATAAGGGCTTTAGTATATTCTCCTAGCATTTTGTATACTAATCCACGATTCGTTAATGCAAAAGCGTCATCCGGATCAAGCATTAATGATTTGTTTAAATCTAAAAGCGATTCGTTGTATTTTTTTAGCATCCTATGAGTCACTCCGCGATTAGTTAATGTAAAGGCGTCGTTGGGCTCAATCTCTAATGATCTATTAAAGTCCAAAAGTGCTTCATTATACTTGTCTAACTTTTTGTAGGTCAATCCACGATTGCTCAATGTAGATGCATTGTCCGGTTCTATTTCCAGTAATCTATTGAGATCTAGAAGTGATTCCTGATATTTACCTATAACTCGATATATTCTCCCGCGAATTCGTAACCCAAAAGTATTATCTGGCTCTATTTTCAACAATAGACTGAGGTCTAAAAGTGATTCGTCGTATTTTCCCAATAACCCGTAAATTACTCCACGATTTTCCAATGCAAGAGTATTATTTTGTTCTATTTCCAATGATTTGTTTAAATCTAAAAGTGCTTCGTCATATTTTCCTAATATTCTATGAATTCTTCCACGGTGCCTCAAAGCTAGAGCATTATTTTGTTCAATCTCCAGTGATTTATCGAGATCTGAAAGTGCCTCATCATACTTATTCAATAACCCGTAGGCTGATCCTCGAATAGCTAATAACGCGGCGTCGTTTGGTCGTATCTTTAGTAATTTGTTAAGATCTGAAAGAGATTCGTTAGGTTTTCTCAAAATTCTATATAATTTTTCGCGATTTTCCAGTGCAAAAACTTCATCTGGACTTAATTCCAATGATCTATTGAGATCCGTAAGTGCCTTGGTATATTCTCCTAGCATTTTATACACTACTCCGCGATTGCTTAACGCAAAAACATTATCCGGTTCAATTTCCAATGATCTATTTAAGTCCAAAAGTGATTCATTATATTTTTTTAGCAGTCTGTAAGTTTCCCCACGATTTGTTAACGCGAAAATATCATTTGGCCCGATCTCTAATAATCTATTGAAATCCATCAGTGCATCATCATATTTGCCCAACGTTTTGTAAACTGCTCCACGGATTTTTAACGCAAAAGAATTATTCAAATTTTTCTTGAGAGCGTTATTCAAATCTAAAATTGCTTCATCTAATTTTCCCAAAATTATATAAATTTCACCACGATTTTCTAACGCAATGACATCTTCCGGTTCTATTTCCAATAATCTATTGAAATCGATGAGTGCCTCTTTATATTTGCCTATTATTTTATACGTTTTCCCGCGACTTCTAAGTGCGTGTGCATCATATGGCTCTAATTCCAATAACTTATTAAGATTTAAAAGCATTTGTTGAAATTGAGAAGGTACGTCTTCATTTTCTACCTAGAATAAGAACGCACAGAATGTAAGAATGTATATAAGCTTCGGGTCCTTATATGAGACTTTCTCCCTAAAGTATCAATAATTAAATTTTACCATATCATGTTCCATATTTCATAATTTAAATACAGAATTTTAAATTGAGAAAATTTACTTTTTCTTTTTCTTTCTGCTGCAATAGATCTTATTGAGACTGTATTGTGGTCCTGATTCCGAACCTGGATAGGAGGACCAAGTCTTATTTTGAACATGAACCTGCAGATTTTAACATTACATAGTAGTACATAACGTATAGTCCACGAGACAATATCTATATACAGTACTTGTACGATATCTTGTTCATATTAGGTCAAATAATAATTTTTTACTTTTTGAAACAAAATAAAGAAAAGAAAAGAAACAATGTTAAAATCAAAACCAATGATTTTCATAATACGTACAATAATAATGTTTAAAATACGTAGGCAAAACAAAGAGTGTGAAGGCAAAGATATTGCTTTGATTTATGCTGAGTAATTATTAATTGTATGAGTTAAATTTTATTTAAATCTTAGCTTTATGTTGCCTATATTGTTTTCTTAACAATAAATTTTATTTGTTTATATGTTTAATTTTGTTTTCTTTATTTAGTTATTTTCTTTGATTATTTAATGCTTCATGAGTTAATGCACTAGGATTTATTAGAAAAATATCTAGTATATATTATTATACTGTATAAAATGATTATAAGATTACAGCTGTTCTATTAGCTTGTCCGTTTATATCGACTTCTTATATACGTACGTACATGTATTTTTTTTTTGAAAAATGAAGGTATAAGCTTTCAAATAAAATTTCATTACCGAAATTAAAAAAAATATTAATGATTGCAACAATTATTTAAATTAAAAACTTTAACTAATTAATACTATAATTATCTTTTTAAAAACATCTTATATATTATTATAGGTGACTTTAATTTCACTTCTTATTCAATAGATAGAACCCCAAAATCTGAACCAAAATACAAATCAATTACTTATAAAAAACCAAAGTTATTAATATAGAACCAGAATTTTACAGTAACTACAAAATCATCATACTTACCCTTTTTAACTTCTTAGTTACAAAACCCTTTAAAAGAATACCTATTACTAATTTTAACTTTAACAAAATAATAACAAACCTGGAAAACAATAAATACAACTCTTGATGATTTTATGAAACATATTTCTGAAAACTCAAACATTTAAGAGACCTGAAACTCTTTAACACAAATATTAATAAAATACTTGATGAATTTATATCAAAAACATAAATCCAAAAAAAGTTCTTATAAATTTTTAACATCCCTCTATAAAAAACTCCAAACTATCAAATTTCATATTTACAATTTATCTATACAAACATTATTTTTTCTTAATCTCTCAATATTGAATAATTTCAAAAATCTTAAATTTTTTTATCATGACAAAAATAATTATTTTAACTTATTAAAAAAACTATTTTAAAATATTCACAAATTATTAAAAATTGAAAATGATTTTCAAAGAAATAACAAAATCAATAATCAACAAAAAACAAATCTCCAACACAAATTAAAAATTATGATCAAATAAATACTTAATTACAAAATTTCTTACATATCCTTCACAAAAATTTTTGATTTAATCAATAAAAAAGTAATAATTAACTCTTTACTAATTCAATAAACAATTATTTATCACTACAAAAATATATTTTATAAATGAAATATTAGCAATAAACTCTTAAACAAATGATAAAACACTACATACCACTCAAAAACATTGATATTTCAATTTATAATATACTAATAAGTCTAATTATTAAATACAAAATTATAGAAACAATTAACTTACATTCTAATAACAAAACACCTGGTTCTTTTAAATCATATACTATTTTATTAAACAAATTCAATAAACATTTACTCCTTATCTCCATACAATATTTAATCAAATAATTTTTTTTCAAGAAATTTCAACAAATTAAAAAAATTATTATATATTTCTAATTAACAAAAAATTCCAATAAAAATATAACATTCAAGAAATCAGACCTATTGCTCCTATTAACTTATTCTGAAAATCTTAACAAAAATATTAACAAAAGAACTTAGCTATATACTGTTAACATATAATTTTCTTTAAGAATTTATCTTCACAGGTCTTTTTAATAAAAGTACTTTTAATCTACAATATTAGAAAACTTTTACAAAAGAAACTACAGATTTTTTTTACTTAATATCAGTACTGTCTTTAACTCTGTCAACTTGAAAATATCTAAACTTTTCATGAAAAGATTTTACTTACTAGCAATATTTTTATCAACTATATATATCAAATAATTATAGACATTAACTTTGTCTAATCAATTATTATTCTTAATAAATTAATTAAAGAGAAATATTATTATTTCTCTAATGGATTATTTTTTATAATTCTTTAATTATAGCCCTAATACAATAACTATTTTATTTTAAACATAACATTATTACTTATATATATAACTTCAAATCTTTTTTCCATTTTTAAAACCAAAATTTAAAACTATTTCAAATAGCTACAGAATTCTTTTAACTTAATAATATCAAATTTAACTTAATCAAAACCAAGCTAATTATAATAAACAGTTTTGCAATTGATAAAAAATAAAAAAATAATTTCTATTTATTCAATACAAAAAAAAACCAATCAAAATTTTGGAAATCTGGCTTTCTGAATACAGTATTCTTATTTCTAACTGGAAAAAAATTTTAAAAAACAGAAACAATAATTTAAGCATTCAAATCTAAATTTATAACAGGTCATATAACAGTGTATATTTATAACATGATTCTTCTTTTGCATATTAAATTCAAATTACAAACAGTATTTTTTACTTTAAACATGTTAAGAAAAATTCAATAATAAATTGATATACAATTAAATACAGTATAAATTCAATATCAAAGGAATTTTTCCTTAAACATGATTTTATAGCCTATATATAGTCAATATCAAATATATTTTAAATCTAAAATCAAAAGTCTTAATATTCAAATTTCAATATTAACTAACAAATTTTATTACAAAACTATTAAATGAATCAGAAATCTATACTATGCAAATTCAAAATTGCCAGTCTTTTTGTTTTTTTCAAAATCAACAAATTTTTAAATATAATATAACATCTATACAATTTAACTTGCCAATCACTACAAATTATATTTAGCACTAAAACAAACTATCAATACAAATTTCTAAAAAGAACTATTCTCATATTATAAAAACTAGTTAGTTTTTGCAAATTAATATTTCAATAAAAATTTTTTTTATATTGAACAATTTTTAATGTATAATAATAATAACATTATAAGTTGATAATATATTTTAATTAAAAAAAAAAATCTTTCCCACTTCCTTTCTATACTTGAAATTTTCTTTTTTAGAAAATTTTTGAGTTGTTTATTTTTTTTTGTTCTTTCTTTTCTTCTCTTCACTTTTTCTTTTCTACATTTTTTTCTTTCTCTTCTTCTTTATTTTTTTCTCTTTTCTACAAATTCCTTTTTATATATTCTTCTCTTTTCCCTTTTCTTTTTTCCTTTCCTTATTAAAGCAAGATTTTTTTTTTAGGTTTCTCTCTCTTTTCAATATACTATCTCTTATCTTATTACTCCCCTGATTAATGGACTCCCTTTTTTCAAAAAAAATATAGGAAGTAGCAAGGTTTTCAATAAACATGAGCTTTGAAAATTTTTTTTTCCTTGGCTTTTCAAAAAAAAAAATGAATAGTTTATTCCCTTCAAAAGATTGATATAATCATTATAATCTAATTCGTTGTTGTTTACTTGTTAATAATAAGACTAAATACCTAAAAAACTGGTATACAACTATTATTATTCAAAAGTATCTAAGTAGTTGTATTCACAATATTCAGAATAATATAGTAGCCAATGCCAATACAATTAACAATAAGCTAGATTAGTTTACAGATGTCATGCTAATAATTGAAAAAATCTAGTAAGATAATATATAAAGATCAAAAATTCTAGTTATCTTCACAATATAAGCTGGTGACAACAATAAAAGTTTCTCATTTACTCTCTAACAATATAGGTCTTATTATACAAGGTTAAGTATTGTTAGCAATAGTATCGGGTATAGGGACAGGATCGGCGCGGGTCACGTGACATGACGTGATGCATCAGTTCATGCATCAATGTGGAGAAAAAAGTTTAAGAAGTCTATTGAAGATTTGCATGACACGATGATAGATTGATGGATGCGTCGCAGCTAATATAAATAGAAGTAGGATTAAAGTAGTAATAGGAGAGAGTCAATTGCCTTGTAATAAACCTGTAACTTGCAGAACGATAATTAATAAACTTACCTTAATAAAATACTTGT
>CAJVPV010001305.1:0-16397 GCA_910591835.1 Acaulospora morrowiae
ATCACATCTAGAGACCATTGGTTGCTGACGGGTGTGCTGTAAAAGTGATTAGTTTATGCATAAATGTCTGTAAATAAGTTCGTAAACATTATGTCTTCTTATACAAGATTAAATAAACACGATAATTACAGCCTGATTAGGTGGAAAAAAAAAAAAAAAAAAAAACTGTTCAAGAAAAAATTCATATTGATTTATTTTTTAGTTGCTAACTTATTTATTTAATATAAATATAACTATTTTAAATATATTTTTAACTTAATATTATCATTATTCAATTTTATTTTTTTAATCCTAAATAGGTATTTATAACTACTTAATACTATTTGATAAAGAAGTTTTAAAAAAGTAAATTATTACTTAACCTATTAATTTTTTCAGATAAAAAAAAACTATATAAAAATCTAACAAGCTTATTGAAATCATTAATAATTACTTTAAAAAAGTCTTAAATCAAACCTTTTTATTATGAATTCAATCTAACAAGAAAAATATATACTTAAAAACTTTATCTTCAATTTAACTTTGAATTTAATTATCAATAAAATAACACTTGCCAAAATTAATATAATTTTTAATAACTTTTCCAAGTAAAAAGTATTCAGTTTTATATTTATTTTTTTATTAAGCTTGAATTAATTTTGAAATAACTATAAGACAATAAATTAAAAGTCTCTTTAATAAGATTCTTTTATTTTTTAAATTTCTAGTATATTAAAAACAATATGACATTATATTTTTTCTTAAAAAAATCATTTAATTATATGATTTAGCAAATACTTATCCTATTTTACTTAATAAAATCAAATAAAAAATCTTTATTAAAATTATAAATAAGTATATTTTCTTGTAATAAATAATAACAATATCTTTTTCAAAAAAGGCTTTTTTCTAATTACATTCATTTTGCTTAAAATTTCTATATATGATAATTTTGATTAAAGAAAATATTTTATATTCTTTATCACAAATAAGCCCAGATTAGAAATTCAAAAATACTAAAGACAACTAGTGCAGTGGAATGAAATCTTTTATTAAAGTATACTCAAGTTTGGAAATCTTGTTTATTCTTCAGTTGTATGGGGAAAGATTCATGACAGTATACTTTTATTCTTTAATTCTCTTGCAATCCAAACTCTCTTATTATTATAAAAACTATTCTTATCAATATTATTATAATTATTAAACTCATAAACACTTTTCAAAAAACATACTCAAAGTTGTAGGATCTAATGTTTGTTTCAATACAACTTTCATATACTTTTTTATTTTGATATCACTTATTGTACCATTCAAAAAAATTCATAATCTTTTTCAATCTCAAAAATCAAAATCAGTTTATTTTTTTCAATTGATTAACATCTGGTAACTATTCAATCAAAATTTACTATATCATTTAAATCAAAACAACAAAACTGGTTTGAACCAGTTTATCAGTCCAATAACAACAATAATAATAATAACTAGTTTAAACTGGTTTACCAATTTAATAATAATAACAATAATAATAGCTATAATAATAGACAACTTCAAGTATATTCTACTATTCATAACAAAAAAAATTGTATTAACAAGTCACAAAGAACTGAAGAGATAGGACAATGAGCCTGGTTAGGAGTTCTTTTGAGGATATAACTTTTATTTTTATAGATTTTATAATTTACTTGACTTAATTTTGGTTTTAATTACTTTTATTTTTTTTTTCAAATTTCCTAAATATAAAAGCTTTTTTTTTTTAATAAAAAGGTATAGCCACTATTTAGCCTATATTTAACAATAGTATTGTTTAAATTTTCTTTTCTATACTAGTTATACATAATACTGTATAAGTAAGCAAGCTAATATTTAACTTATTGCAAGTTGTACTGTATATAAGAGATATAGGATCTGATGTATACATGTGGTAGAAATAGGTAGATCCTTGACGCAATTGACGCAATTATTTGACGCAATTAATTGAGTCACTATTAAAACATATAAAATAATTGAGTCAGACGCAATTATTTTTGAGGATTTTGGCAATTGAGTCAACAGCAAAATAATTTATACCACATGTATAATCTGATGTAATAAGAGAACTTTTGCTAGTTTGTTGTTAATTATTTTTGTGAAAACTTTTTTGACTGTTTCCAGTAGTACAATGGGATGGATTTGGCTAAGATTATGTTGCCAGTTTGTATTTTGGGGATAAAATATATAAGATTATATTGCTATTTGAGTAGGATTTCTTCTGTCTTGAGGATATAATTGAAGAATATTGTAAGTCTCTCTGTACTTATAAATTCTAGATGTTTGAGTATTGCATAGTTTATTTGAGATTTTCCTGAAGCTGATTCAATCTTTGACTTCTTTATGGTTTCTTAGACTTCAGAGTATGATATTTTCTATATATACTGTATGTATTATATCATTTCTCTTATATTTCTGGCTTGAATAAGAACTCCTGTCTCCAATAATTTCAATTTTTTTCAAAAGGTAAACCTAATCAAGTAGATATTGAAAGTGTTTCACAATTTCTTTTTTGATCTTTGATAATTTTGTAATTACTATAACAGGATTATTTTTAATAAGAATTTTGTCAAATATAATGTTGTTATTATTTTTTTTTTTATAGATGAATGTGCAACAATACAAATCTTTATTGATACTTGTGTAACTCGAATTATATCAAATATCCTTTTACAATTGGAAATTGTATAGTTTGTACCGATTATGTAGTCTACAATTGTAAACCAACACTGCCTAATACTTTGACATATCAGCTTACCATCCATCTTTTTAATTCAACTATGAGAATTATACACCAAAGGTGGATCCAACATGTCAGGTGGGTTTTTATAGGGGAAAATGCCTACCACTAGTTTAAACCACCTAACTTATAACCCGTTTTCTGAGAGCTGATGTCTATCCCACAATGGTTTGGTCATCGGATTTCCGGACACCATGATACTTTTTGTTTGAATTCTTAAAGAAGATACTTGCTTCTTGTCACCACCTGTGGCTTCAGTAGATCCTTTTCATGGGAATGACTTCTTTTAAGCAAGTGCTGGATTGGAATAGCTTCAAACTAAAAAATCCTGGAATAAGTCGAATTTGACCTATTGGGTACAACATACACAGGGGGCCTGCACAATCTATATATAAAATGACTTCACAACAATCATCATGTACCAACCAGATGACCATTATGTCATGACACCTTAATAGGAAATCACAATCTCAATGCCTTACCAGATCAGTATATAAATGGCTTCTTATGAGAAACAGTACATAATTGGTTACGGTGCCAGATACCATATTCAACTGCTTTTACCTGGATTGAACTGATATCTTGTGATCTGACCTGTGAAGCACTAACCACTATGCTATGGACCCACAGGTCAAATATAATATTGTTGTTTTCACATTCAAGAATTAATTCAATTATTATTTTCTTGTTTATAGACAGATATAAAAATCTATTCTCTGTGTTTTTTTTAGATTTTTTCTAAATTCTTTTGTTTATCAATATTGTCAAGCTTTTGTAAATCATCTTTTAGAGGTTTTTAATCTCTCCAATTATTTGTTGACAGTAAGTGTAAAGTGGTTTGGTTCTTGCCAAAAGGGTTTATAAATTGTTGAGTATCTTGATTGATCTTATAAATGGATTTGCAAATACTTGTTATAATATCTATTAATCTGATATTATGTTTAAAATATTGTTTTCCCTTGCTATAGAGTTTTCTAATTTCAATGGTTTTTGCTTCTTGCAAAGAGATTGCTTTGTAAATTCTTGTTTCTGTATTTCTTTTTATTTTAATCTTGGTGATATATTTTAATTTTATCTTGTTAATAACCTTCTATATAATATTTCAGAGTTTATTTGGTACTATGTTTTTAGGATCCATTTGTTTTTCTTGTTATTTAAGAATCTGTTATAGTTTTTCTTGAAATTTTTTTTATTGTTTTTTTATTATGCCTATTGTGGTATATCTGGTTTTTATTTGTTTTTTTGGTAGACTTCTTGGAGATTGTATAAATATTAGATAAGAAAATGGTAGCTTGAATAATATGAAAGTGAAATTTCATGGTTACATGAGTACATGTAATGATGATTCCAAAAATGACAAATCTGAGTTAAATGAGATATCTGTAGTTTATTTCTTTTTTTTTGATTTTATTATTATTTTATTTCAGATAGTTAAGATAGTTAAGAAATTAGATATAGCAGCAATAGTTTAGATAATTGATATATTTGATATAATTTTTTGAAATTAGCATATATATAAGTAAGAGAGAAAGTTTAAATAAAATTAACAAACTGCTTAACAAATTGCTTAACAAATTGCTTAACAAACTGCTTAACAACTATTTGTTCAAAACAACTATTATGCAAATGTTTGACATTTGAAAATAAAACTGCAACTATAAAAAAATTTGGAAGAGTTTCAAGTAGTTAATATTGTGAATGTTCATTGCTACAACAAGAACTTTGATATAGTTTGAGTAGACGAATATGCATGCTAATGAATGGAATTGAAGTTTATTTTATAGAAAGAGAAGGATACTCAAACCAAATTATTACACCTTAGCCTTAAAAAACTAAGTATTAGAAAGAACTTCGAGAGATCCTCACAATAATCACATGGTTATTATTTGTTATTATTGTTGCTAAATTGGTATTTACTTCTGTAAAATTTTATTTATCTTGATTTGAGATTCAAATATAATTCAATCTTGATATTGTGCCTCTAGAATTTTGTCAGATGAATTATGAAGTAATTGGATTAAGTATTTTATAGCAGTTTGTGTAATTTAGGTTTTGTAGTATATACAGTATAATATCATTGAGATGTGAAGCTATGAGTTATATTTTTTATTAGTTATTAATTTGTAATCTATTTGAAAATTTATTACTAAGTTGAAATCTCTTAGAATAATTGTATTCCAGTTTTTCCTATGTTTGTTAAGAATTTCCTTTTCTATTTATTTGTTGATTTTTCTTTTTTTCAGCTATCTACTATAGATATATAGATTTCTAGAATATTAATATGCTTTTTTTTCTATAAATTGAAAATCTATACTTATTTCTTTGCCTGAATACTCTTTTGTCTTGCTTATATATTTGCTAATATCTTTTTAATTATAAATACAATAATATCTTCTTTGTTATTGTTGTTTCAAATAATGTTGTAGTTGAATATTTTCAGAATTTGTGATTTTCACTTTGTACTTGTGTTTCAGTAAGTATAGATATATTAATATCTCTTTGGATATAGTATATAAAGAATATTTATTATTTGATAGGATCATTGGTGCCTCTTACATTGTGTGTCAATATTTCCATGCAGTAGTTTAAGATATAATATAGTGTTATAACTTGTGCTCATTATTTCTGTTATGTTTGTTAACAATAATACATTCAAAAAATCTTTCATTTCTACTGTCTTATTGTTTATCATAGGTGATTAATTGATAGAATGTATTTGTAATATTATTAATAAGTTGATTGAGATACCAATCATATATTGAAATATGTTATCTACAGTATATTTGCCATATATGTGTTAAGATTAATTTATTGTTTTCTAATATTTAATATATTCGCTGCAGGGCTTGTTGCTTGCCTTTTGTATTAATAATTAAAGTCTCTTGATTTTGATGTGATTGTGTGAAATAGATTTTGATCTAAATATTCTTTGCTTGTTTCAATAGCTGCTTCCATTTGCTTTTCTTCATCTACTATATAAAAGTATACAAATTTCTTCAGATTGTTAACTCTATTGTTAAAATCATTAATGGTTTCTTTGATTATTTAAGCTCTGCTTCAATTGTTTATATAGTTTTGAGAATTTCTGTCAAAGATAATTGAAGATTTATTATAACTGCTAGATTGTTTGTTACAAGATTTAATTCCTTATTAAGGAGTTGTCTGGCTATCTAAACAAAAGTATCCTTGTTAATAAATCTGTTGAAGGCTTTATTGAATTGTTTTCAAGCTCTAAGATGATCTTGATTAGTTGATTTACTAGCTTGTCTAAGTATAATTCTTCTGATATTTGTTGTTTTACTGGTTTAAATTTTTGATATAGAGTAATGTATCTTATTATTTTGTATTTAAGCATTTGTTATTATTCTTAATATTTTGCTTTAATTATATATAGTACTGTCAGATGATCTGCTATACTATATATTGTGCAAAGTTTTTTTTCCATCTTATACCATTGGAAAAATGTTTTTCAAGATATATCTTCTTGTTTCTGGCTTGTTCTTTTGTTTCTACTAATACAAAATTGAAGATAGTAAAGTGCTTCTTTATATAGTTATAGTTGTATGAAATATAATAGGATGCTGTTTTGATTTTGTTAATTATTTCTCTTAAGTTATAAGCAGTTGTACTTGGAAGAAGTTTTGCTAGTTTTAAGATATGTTTGTTTCATAATTATTTGATTTCATATGTTTTCAAAAATAGATATATTTGAGAAGTTCTATTTGAAATAAAATTTCTCATTTTGTACTAATTTTATTGTAATCTTTTTGTTTTTTAAATTCAGCTATTGTACTCTGCCATATTTTTGCAGTATACATTTTTAGGCTTTTAATTTATTCAAATTGAATAAGTTTTTATTTGATTTCCTGTTTATTGATATTAAGAAAGATGTTTTAGATACAAATTGATTTATTTTTTGGCCTTTGCTAGGTCTATATTAACTAGTATAGCCATATAGTGATTATTATCTTGTTGGATTAACACTTTACATGCTTTTTAGATATCATTATTATTTATAAAAGAGATGATAATCAGCTTGGCCCCCTGTTGCTGTACTACCCAGGTGCCTATATAGAAGTTAAAGTAAAAGACCATTTTTTGGTTGAGTTGAGTTTATTCTTTATAATACCTATTAGGTTATTTATCTGGATAGCTGTTCTATAGTAAAAATAGTCATATTGAATATGCCAGTCTGTTGGCAATATGAATGGCTATCTAGTTGGTCTGGATGATTGGATGTTGATAGATAAAGGATTCTCTGCTTCACTTTCTGGCTCTATGAGTAACAAGTCTTTATTTGACTTACTGAAAATCGATAGAATAGATGTCTACTGTAGTTTCTTTATATTTATTTGAACATCCCTATCTAATCAAAAGTATTATCCACTCTTTTTTTTATTATAGCTAACCAGTCAGATATTTTGTTACCATTTGCTTCAGGTATTGTTAATTGCTATTTTTGCTTAAGTTTTTGTTATATTTTAGATACCTGATGCTGCTTGTGAGTGAAGGCAGGTGAACTCTTACTCCAAATAATGTTATTATTGTGCATTGCAATAATAGATAGGGCCTCTGATGAACTTTATCTGTTTACTACAGATTTTAGGTGAATCTGGATAAATAGGAAAGAGTTTTTTTTTAAAAAAAAAAAAGTCTAAAATAGTTAATATTATGTAATAATAGCTTAATGAACTTATTTTTTATAATGAAATAGTTAATAAATAGTTAAATTATATAGACAATATAGTGGTCTTAATATTAAGAATTTAAGAATTATATACAAATCTACAAATAACTTTTTGACAAGTATTTTGCTATGAGAAATAATTTATTTTTAATATAGTATCACACTATATATTGTATTATTATTTTTTATAAATAGATTAATGATATGTTACTAGCCATTTGATTAGAAAAAAATAAATAAAAAAAAACAATATTTATAATTATAAAAAAGTTTAAATTTATTAAAAACTATATTTATTTGTTCTTATTTTCTTTAAACAATATATTCAGAAAAAATCAATTTTAATTTTTAAGCTTAATTTATATCTTTTTAACTTTAATTATAAAATTCATCATTAAATATGTTAAGTTTCAATATGAATTATAATCAAATAAAATTATATTTATATTTATATTTTCATAATTACAAGCTTAATAGTATTTTGATACAATTACAATATAAATAATTAAATAATAATAATAATATTTTTTTTTCTTTTTAGCAAGATCAAATTTACTTTACTTTATTTATTATATACTATAATCCAAATAAACTATATATATATAATAAAAACTACTTATTTGATAGTAGCTTGCTACTGGAACTTGTTTCTAATTTCCTTGAAAGATTAGTTATAAAAGTTCAAGTTAACATATCTAAGCTATACTGGTGATTAAATGATTTTAGCACAATATAATTATCAAAAAATTAACTTTTATATATAATATATCCTTTAATGTTATATAGTTATGTTTTTGTAACTCAGATCTGTTTTGTTATATTTCTATTATTGCATTGCTTTGTGTATCTTATATCTGTGCTTCTTTTATCTTGTATAGTAATATTTTCTTTTTCTTTTCATTTCTATACTTCTTTGTTTTTTGTTTTCCATATGTTTATAACCTTGTTTTTTATTAATTGAATGATACTACTGCATATCTTTCTTTTGTTTTTTTCTATAAGTTCTCTAATGATTTTTGTTATTTTTTTTGTAGTATGTTTCTTTAGATAAATATTTTGTTAAAGTTGTTTTCTAATAGTACTTTTTTGAGTTTTTCTTTTATATTTATCAAGTTTGTATTTCTTTTCTTTCTTTTAATGATTTCTTGTATAGTGTTTTTAATGAAATTGTTATATACAATATGTTTATTTTTTCATAGTATATCAAGATTGTATAATCTATTGTTTTTGGCTTATTATATTTAATATATTTATTAGTTTTATATTATCAAATTTTTTTTTATATAATTTTATTATTGTTGGCAGTTTATTATTTTATAAATAAAAGATATTTTGTCTTTTTATGGATTATAACCCACCTATTAAATTTACTATAAGAGCTGAAATTGAATAGAATCAAATACAGAATTATTAGAATTTTTAATTATCAAAATCTTCAAAAATAATTGGATCTGATTTAATTATTTTATATATTTTATTAATGACTTAATTAATTGCATTAAATAATTGTATTAATTGTATCAAAAATCTACAAATTCTTGTTATATATAATTTTAATAGTCTATTTTTTTTATAATACTTTCTTTTTATTTGCTTTTCATATATTTAGCCAATCAATTTTTCTTGCCTCTTATTTATTTAACTAGCTTTTATATTTGTTTTGTATTGCTTATATCTTGCTTATTTTATATATTTATTAGTTTTGAGAAATGATTTTATGTTGTCATATATCTTCATAACTTAGGAGAAAGATATGAACAGAGAACTAATAGCAGAAAGACACTTTGTATGAATGAACCAATATGATATACTAAAGTTCATAAGGATGTACTAAAATTAGTACAGTTCTGAGGTATATGAGGTATATGAGGTCAAGCAAAAGAGGTAATAGTTATTTGTTTTATAAAGATCAAGTTATTTTATTAATAAAGAAGAAAGTTCAACCTTGTAATTTCAGGAGGAATTGGAGGCGTTTATATACATATTTTGAAGTACATAATAGATAATAGTAGTAATATTGATAAAATAGATGTTATCTTCGTTAAAGCAGTTAACATACTTACAGCAAATATAGGAAAATACTTTAGCAAATGTATACATGGTAATAAAGATAATAAAGTAATAGAAGATTCTAAAGATAATATAGGTAATAAAGGTGATGAAGGTAAAGGTGGTGAAGATATAGATCAGTAGTACAAAGATTATTCTAAAATAGACAATATTACAAGGATAAATACTAGTAAATCTTTGAGTAAAATCACATATACCAATTCTCCCCCACTAATCTGCGAGTTTCATGAGCAAATTGTTAAATTAGAAAAGATAAATTCATGTGAATAAGCTTTTTATACTATTCTCAAATTGCAAATTTCATTGATATGTTGTCCTAATAATCAATTTCTATAATTGTATAGCTGATATTCAAATATTAACAATGCTTAGCAAGATTTATTGCGCTTGCCATGCGATTCAAGACTTATATGTTCAATATTACTTTTGTATCCACTACTGATATTCTCTTTGTTAGACTTTGGATTCACGAATTACAGACTGTCTGTCGCTGTAAATATCTCCAATACTGAATAAAGTTTTCACACAGTTTCTTTCATACAATTTTTCCTTTATCAGTTGTCAATCAAGTTTTCCTTGTATTGTTTATTCAGATTTCATATGTTAATAATTATCTCTCATAGTTATATTAGGTCAATCCATTCAAGTTTGCTTATATACTTGTTTTCTTTAAATAGTATATAGTGGTGAGGTAAATTTCAAGTTGCAGATTTATAGTGGTCAAAAGATCCTTTTGTTTCTATCAGTTTCTCAAATAATTTAATATTTAAGAATTGATTTTTGTTCAAATATTGCCAAACTTTTCAAGTACAAGTTCAACTATCATTTTTTAAAAATTTTTGCGTATTGTTTTTCCAAGGTATCCAATTTTTTGAATTATTCCCTCTTCATCAGATGAATTTATTCTTTTTATTTTCAAAATTATTGGATATATGCCTATGTATTTTCTATAAACTTGTTCTCTCTGTATAGCGTTGACAGGTCATAGCCTAGTGGATTCCTAGGTTATTCTACTTTGAAGATGATTCATATATCCAAAAATATTTATCATTTTTATTTCTTTTAAACATTCCTTTTTGTTTTAATATTGGATACTGATTTTTCTTCCTTTTTTCTTCGCTTTAGCTTTTTAAATCATATCTACCAACAATACTTCTTGTCATGCTGGTCGTCATGGTGATTGGGTCAACCGTCTTAGTGGTCATGTCTTCTTTCCTTCTTCCTATGCAAGTTTTATGGCTACTATTCGTCATTCCTTTCATGTATCTCAGATGGCTTCTTCTGTTGTTTCTTCAACTTCTACTTCTATTTCTGATTCTATTGAAAGTCCTGTTCCTGCTCCTGTTGAATTCCACGCTTCCTCTTCCTGTAACCAGTGTGTTGCTTTAGAATATGAATTAAATACTCAGTGAAGAACTTTGGATAATATAAATGAATCTAATAGAAATATTAGGTGTCAATTGGCTGGGTTAAGTTTTTATAGAAGAAATAAACCTCTGGGAAAAAATATTCATCGGTTGATTCAGGAGTATAAATATTTGGCAAGGTTAACACAAGGATATAGGGTAGTGTTAAGAAATGAGCATTATATTAATAGACGTCATAGAAGTTATAGATTTTAAATGTTTTTGATAAGTTGTAAAAGATATAAAAATTATAAAATTATAAAAATAAAAATAAAAAAAAAAATGTTTAAGTATAAGTTGAAAGAATAATATTAATCACTTTGATAATTTCATAAAATACTATAGCCTTAAACATCATCCTGCTACAATTTTACGCTTCATGACTGACCAGCCTTTAACTAGCATATGCTATGGATTTCTAAGAATCAAGGTCATCTACAACTATGTAATGGCTTTATGAAATTACCCAAGCAAATAATAATATTTTCTCAAGTCTTAAAAATAAAGAAATAAAATAATATATGTGTTACTAAATGCTAATAGAGTATGAGGGATAATCAAAGGAATTATAAAGGAATTGTAAAAAGATAAGAGTAATTAAAAGGGGTAAGGTAATACCATCTTTGCATTTGTCTTCATTTGTTTTTATAGAATCTTAATGGTATGGCATGGTTTAATCTCGATGGGCAAGATATAGGTACATGTATACTATCAAGGTAGGTATGTATATGTATATGGTATTGGAATATATGCTAACCACATCTTGTTTCTTTGGTAGGTTATGCCATTGCCATTACATGATCAATCGCAATGATCAGTAAAGATCGCAGGTTCGTCAAAGTCTTTGTATAGGTCTTGATACGGCAGTGATAAGCTCTTCCATAGGCTTTCTTTCATCATCTCCGGAACACGATCGTGATCATGATCGTGATCATGATTGTGATTATGGTGGCATTTTGGTATTCCATTGTTGACATCATACTTGAGAAACTCCAGGTTCGTGGGCTTTATTTCAAATGGAAATGTCTTTACAATGTCGATTCCAACAAATTGCATCAAGGGATAAATCGTCACCAACTCCAGGGACCATGCGGCAGTCAGTTTACTGTTCTTTAATTTCTTAGGAGTAACGACTCCAGGTTGCTTTAATACCATTTGTATTCGTGAATAAATATTTGTGGAAGATTCGACATGAGAACACTTTATTAATTGAGTAGCTGATTCTATTTCACAGGGTCGTTTAGATTTGACGAAGCATATGTCATAGATACAGATGTTGGCAGTATATTGGATAGAGACGTAGCTATAAACGAACTTCGAATCAAATGGGGACTTGATGCAGTATTGCGATTAGCTATTTGTAATCGATGATTTCGGTTAACTTTTCCCCATATTCGTCTGGAAATTGCATGATGTGGTTCTTCTTCCACCATTTCCTTGTATATTCCTTGAGGCCAGAATTCTGGCTATAGTTAGATCTCTGTGCCATTCCGCATCCCTCTTTGGGCCAGTGTCTTATCAAAGGTAAGTGGCTTCTTTGCATACGTGTTGCTTCTGATCCCGGTGTTGTCTCACTTTCATTCCTTTTCTTCAGTGTCATCATCTTCTTCGTAATGGTAGTGGTGTTCATGATTTCTTGTAGACAATCATGATCATGATTGTGATCACAATTATGACAGCATCTCGGCATTTGATTTTTGGGGCTGTCATCTTCAGAAGGTGAGATAAGCTTTTCATTGTGTTTCGGCTGTTGTGTATGGTTAGTTCTTTCTCTAACCATATTTTTTTTCTTTTTTTTTCTTTTTGCGTCGGTGCCTTTTTCGCGGTCTTGTCCCAGTATTTCCAATCGTCAGGACGGTATATCTCTCATCAGTCGTTTATTACGGTGGGGGCTTGTCGAAGCATTAGACTTTCCTTGCTGTTCTGACATCTTTGAAAATATATATGTATGCATATATATTCTAGGCGTGCTTATCATTTGCAGACTTCGTATAATAAACTTTTTCTTCACGATCAGGATGGCACTTCAGCATTTCCAATCATCGGTCTTGGTCGTATTCTCTCGTCTTGGTGTAATTATGGTAAGTTGTGGTGTTTTCTTTCTTTTGTGGCTTTCTACCGTTGGCTTCTACTTTTTCTTATCAGTCTTTTCCTAGCCCCATGCTTTACATTCAATTCGCTATCTGCGGGTTCTCCTTGACCCTCGGCGATATTACATCCCTGGCTTGGCTACTAGGATCTTGTCGGTAAGTTCTAGTTCTTTGCCTTCTGGTTTTTTGCCATTCTTTTCTTTTTACTGAACGGTCCTTTCTTCCTTTAGGAACTCGTCCCTTGATTCTTTTGGTGCCACAGCATTTCTTTGTGATTGTCAGTATCCCGGCATGACCCTCGGGACCAATGACTTGTTCCAAATCAGTATTTTACTCTTTTTGTTTTTTTATTTTATTTGCCATTATTATTCACCAAGATATTATTTGCTTCCAAATTACATAGGCGACCAGTTTCTTTTCTATTTTTACTTTCTTTTTCTTTTCCAATTCTAATAATTCGGAGACGCTTTTCACCAGTGGATCACCCGACTTCCTTCCCTTAACAACGTTTACACAACATAGCTCTGAATAACTTTTATTACCTGGGATATATTTAATAAGGTTTTTTTTTTTTGGAAACAGCCAATGCTAATCCACCATTTCTTCTTCTTTTTGTGGAGGTGTGACGATCTAACGATCATACAGCATTCCGACAGTATCCTCGAAGCTATCGTCGCTCAACAAGGCAAGTTTCTTCATTATATTGGATCAGATAAAACTTCTCTTGTTCTTGTTTCTTCTTTGGACAGGGGTAGCGAATTCTTATCGTTACGGCATCATTAATTCATTATTTTTTTGTATTTTAATTTTTTTAAGAGGAGGCGCATATACTGCTGATCCTGTGATCGTCGTTCTTTTAGGTTTTGCTTTTCTTTTGCGCAAGCCATTCTGGAGCTCCTATCATTGGTTTAGGACTTCTTTTAGGTCAGAACGATGCTTTTTCATCTATTCGATATATACCAGCTGCTGAATTCTTCTTGGGCATCGTCATTGGAGCAAAATTGGTCTTCGTTTCTCTGATCATCGCAGACACAACATCGCTTTCATCACTCCTGTGAAGATCGAACTTCCTCAGGACAATTCCTCAGGGGTGGCAATCAAAAAGCATTTTATTTTTGGGTCTTGATTGTCAAAATTGCGTCTAACGGATGAGGCACATCTCACAGTCATCATCAATTTGTTATATATCTTCCTACCTCAGGAGAAAGATATGGACGGAGAACTAATAGCAGGGAGACAATTTGTATAGATGAACCAATGTGGTATGCTAAAGTTCATAAGGATGTACTAAAATTAGTACAGTTCTGAGATGTATGAGATCAAACAAAAGAGACAATAGTGATTTGTTTTATAAAGATCAAGTTATTTTATTAATAAAGAGAAAAGTTCAATCTTGTAATTCCAGGAGGAATTGGAGGTATTTATATATATATTTTGGAGTATATAATAGATAATAGTAGTAATATTGATAAAATAGATGTTATCTTTGTTAGAGCAGTTAACATACTTATAGCAAATACAGGAAAATACTTTAGTGAAGATATACATGGTAATAAAGATAATAAAGTAATAAAAGATTCTAGAGGTAATATAGGTAATAAAGGTGATGAAGGTAAAGGCAGTGAAGATATAGATCAGTAGTATAAAGATTATTCTTGAATAGACAATATTACAAGGATAAATGCTAGTAAAAGTAATACAAGGGTAATGTAAATCTTTGAGTGAAAATCACATGTAACAATGTTTATATTAAATATACTTTTTTTTATTTCAAATATGTTTTGATTTTTATTAGTACATCTTTATTTATACTTATGCTTTTGATATTGGTTTTTTTTCTTCTTTTGTTAGCTAACTAGTTCGATAACTCATTATTCAATTTCCATATATGCCTTAATTTTTTCAAAATATATAAATTCTTTTTTTTTTCTTTTTTTTGTTGGATATAGACTATATTTATTAATACTATACAATTAATTATATTGTTTTCTGTCAAATATTTTTGAATATTATTTAGTATTGTTTAACTATTTATTTTTATTGTAATATTTAATTCTTTATTTGCTATATATAATGCTATTGCTATAGTAATGTCCTCTACTATAGTGAAGAATAGCCAGTTTGTTACTTTATCACTAAATATTATTTTTTTTCTGGTTTTATATTTTTATAGATAATTTCTATACCTATCTTTATATATTTTTTGTTTCATTCAAGTGATTCATCTGTATATACAGTATTAATAATCTTTCTATATCTTTATTTTCTTCTTAATTTTATTTATTTATACTTGTTTTATTTTGCTATAAGTTGTTATTTCTGTTGTTATTATATTTCCTTTTGTTCTTGTTGTACAATATTTTGCTATAGTTAGATTTTGGCTTGTGTTTTATTATTTATTACCTGTTTCAATTTTTTTAATTCTATATTTATTAAGTTTAATAATATCAGTATACATTTGTGTTACCTATAATATAGTTATATATTGTTGGCTTCAATGGTGAGTCAGTCGCTAATCTGAACCAAGACTCGTATGACGTTGGGTAAGTGGGTCTATGTCGCTGGCAATACCAAAGGTATGTATGATGATAATTATCCTTATCTTCCTTTTCTCTAGGTTGGTTCCTCTTCCAATCCTTCGCTGCCAAACTGCAGAACCTGTGAATTCTTTCTAGGACAACTAGAGACAAATAAGATAAGTTTATTAATTATCGTTGCACTAGCACACACAATTGGATTTACAGCAAATAGTATTTTATTAATTCGTTATTTGATTGTGTCTAGAGCTCTGAAAAATACTGAACCGATATCGAAGTGGTATTGAAATGGTATCGATCTATAATAAATTTAATATATGGGTTATGATCCACTTATATAAATTTATAGTAAATTAAATATCAAACTGGTATTGAACTGATATCGAAGTGGTATCGTTAGGAGCCCTAATCGTGTCTCTCTCTTTATATTGGATATCATTGCTATTTATACATGGCTGTGATGTGTCTCTAAATCTATCGTCACGTTATGCAGAATTATTAAACTTTTACAAGCTTTGCGTCCATTGGTCATGCATGATTAATGCATGATCGATGCCCCATGTGGCATCGCGCCGGGCCCCACATGTCGCGTCATACCCCTACTACAATTTCTATGCTAACAATATTTTGTTTAATCTTATTATAATAGCTACTAATAATTCTTTTATTTTATTTTTATTAATTGTAAACTCATATATTGATTTATCTTCCCTATATTATATTGATTTATCTTTCCTATATTATATTGATATTCTTGGTATTTTGTTATCAGTAAATCTCTAGCTATTTGTATTTAATGTTTAATATATAATTATTGATTTGTTTTCTTATATCTTTTGTTTATTTTTTTATATCCATTCT
>CAJVPV010001306.1:0-16397 GCA_910591835.1 Acaulospora morrowiae
GAGTTCTTGAGCTGGAGCTCACTTGCAGTAAAGAGTGTTAAACATTTTTTCTTGCTTAAAATTACCATAAAAGGAAATTTTTTTGGCAAAACGGACGTGATCAGGAGAGAGTTTTTTTTTTTGTAATATAATTTATATAAGTAGTGTTTTTATATAATATATAATAATAATTGTAATAATATATCATGTAATAAGAGTTGAAGTAATCTATTGTGGTTAATGGCAATAACAAAAATTATTATGGTATACTATAATTGATATTATATACTGTATATATTTTTATTATTATAAAAAAAAATTTGATTAATAATATAATTTTTAATTAAATATAATTCTTAATTATTTATTAATTAAATATAATTCCTAATTACTTATTGATTATTATTTAATAATATAAACATAATACAGTTTTTGAAAAATGTTTAAATTAAATATAAATATATATATGGTTAATATTGATAATAATTCTGATGATATTTTATGTATTAATAATAGTAGCAACTATATATATGATAAAATTGAATTTAAACATTTTTCAAAAATTATATTACTATATATAATAAATATTGATAATATAATCACATGTATTTTTTAAATTGTAATGTAAATAAATTTGCTTGTATATTTAAAATTTTAATAAGTTTTTAAAAATTTTGATAAAATTTTAAATATTAATTTTTATAAGTTACTTATATTATAAAAAATATAGTTTAAAATATTTTTTATTAATTTTATTAAATAAAAATCAAAATTTTATTTGAATTTTTAAAATAAATAACTTATAACTTTGTGTTTAAAATTTTAATATAAAAAATTATATAAAATTTAATATACATTTAAAATAAAAAAATTATTTTACTTCTAATATAAGTTAAAATTTTTATAATTAAATTATCAAAATTATAATAATTAAAATTATTCTTTACAAATAATTTTACAAAATTGATTATGAAATATAAGAACTTAAAAACTTTTAAGTTTGTCTAAGATTAACTTTTATTAAAAAAATTTTTTCTAAAAATTAAAAATTTTGCTTATAATTAACTTTAAATTTTTATTAAATAAATAAAAAATAAATACTATCAATATATAATATATAATTAAAACTAATATTATATAAATTTTTAGAAAAATATTTTGATTATTTAAAAAAATGAATGAAAAGCAATTTTTTAGTTAGAAAAATTTAAACATTATAAAAAAAATGCTTTCTGATTTAAGGAATAAAAAAAAACAAAATCTAAAGAATTTTTTTATTTGGGTAATTATTTTTGAAGGCAGACCAGAAATTTTCTGATGGGATCCTGAAATTTATACTATATATGTATTGTTTAAAAGTTGGGTCAGAAAAAATCATATCTAGCATTTTTGATGCCTTCAAAAATAATTACCCATTTATAAAATTTAATCATTATCATCACTCAAAAATCAGTTAATTCAAAAAAACCAATTTATTATTGCAAGAGAAAATTCAGAAAAAAAAAGTTTTTCCTTTAATAAAAATTCAATAAAAATTTAAAAAAAAAAATTGTGTAAAAATTCTTTTTCGAAAAATAATGTCTTAAGGAATTAAACTAAATTAGAGTTTTTTTTAATAAAGTATAATTAATAATGGTAATGATTAATCGTCATGATCTCTTCAAAATAAATAATTAATCGTCATGATCTCTTTCAAAAAAAAATAATAATCAAAAATCGTCATGAGTAAATTAAAAGTCGTGATACTGATACCGCACGATTTTCTTATTTTCCTTTGAATTTCTGTTAAGAATAGAAAAAACTTGATAATGATGATGCCAATTTTTTCCCAAAATGTAAATTATTAATTTATCCAAAACCACCTTTATCATCTACCGCATATCATATCATGGGTATTGTTTGAAAAAAATTTTTTTTTTTGTTTCTTTCTAGTCCGAGACACCATACAATAATTATGATTAGTTGAATTCTAATAATGTAATTAATGAAGCGACAGTTTCAAGTCGAATCAAAAGGATTTAATTAATCCATTATTTCGTTACAAAGAATATTGAATAATTAGAAGCTAAACCAATGGGGAGCCGATTATGTGCCGTAAGTTAGACCCCCTGAAATTTTCTTGTGACACAGCTGGAATTTTTTATTATTATTACTATTATCGTTATCGCTATCGGTTTATCAACGGGTGTCGCGTCGGGTGTGAACGTTAATACTCATGACTGGGTCATGAGTGACGGGAACCGTACTTCCCACACTTAAAAGAATCGTTGTTTGTACTTTCGATTCAGGAAAATTACTGGAAGGTTGACTGAAATGGGCACAAGAGTTCCATTGTGATTTTTCTTTTTTTTAAAAAAACAAAGACAAGGTTCAAAGAGACAGGTAACATAATATGGACTCTAATGGTCCTTCTGCGGTGTGTGTAAAATTTTTACTTTATCACCACATAATTAACTTCAGCCCTTTTTTTTTTTTGTGCATACGATTTGACTTTTATTGTCTCTAATAAAAACTCTCATGATAAAGTTATATATATGTGATGTAATGTAAAGAGTTAATTGTATTGCGGTTTGGTTTACCGACCATTCCGATTTTGTTTCTGATTTAAAAGTTAAATATATTTTTTTAAACTATCATACAGTAAAGTGTATAGTTTTCTATTGACAGAGTGACAGACAGACAGACAGACCCTTTGACTAGAATCGGGATATAAAAAAACCCAGAATCCTTTTCCGTCCAATTTGTTGTCCCTTTGTCCCTTTTTGTTCAAGCCAACTGTTTGGAACTTCATCAGAAACAATAAAAATATTTCGTTTTTCCCTCTTCCATCTAATTTTTTCATCTTATTTTAAACTCGGCTACTGAAAATCGAGGCTCAAAGGTTATCCAGGAACACAGGTTCATCGAAAAAAAAAACGAGGTAATTTTTTGTCTCATTTCTTCTTCTTCTTCTCTTTCCCTTCTCTCCTGGTTGAGCACCTCTACGCTGAGAATTGTTAGTTTTGCTCTTTCGATTGCCACAATTAATCTGCAATGTGCGTGACCGACATCAAACGATGCCAACTTCTCCTTTCACATACACACCAAAATTTGAGCAATTCCTCAAACTAAAAGGGTTCAATAGAATTGACCATTTTTTTACACGCATGTATCCGACTCGTCTTTGCTCTTTATCTTTTCGAATCTCCACGGCGTCCCTTATAATTTCCGATTTGCCGAATCCCATTCATTCATCCGTCACACAATCCTTACAATTCACCATTTGGGGTTTCATTATTAAAGGAATGGACACTCTCAGAGTACGGTGGTACTGTTTAATCATACTACCAGAACGTGAAATATTTTCCAACATAACATAATTGAATTTTCATTATTAGCGCATTGCAGATTATTGGCAATATTGATTTCCATTTTTACTCATTTATATACATGCATTGTATTACGTTAATGTGAACACGACATATCGTTATTCACATGAGCACGTGACACATGATGCAATAACTCCAACCATTTGCCAAGGCAGACCATAACCGAACTTTCTGGTCTTCATTTCCTTTTTTTTTTTTCTCACTTACTTTTTACGCATACAGACTACGCAAAAAGGTTACCATAGTTCCACTCACTGCCAAAAAGACCACCTATAATTTTTGAATGCATACAACAGATATGAGCGGTCTTGCGAGTCCAAATATTCAACGAAAGCAGAGTAACGCTTCAGGTCATAGCGCCGACCTATCTGAACAGTCTACCCCTCGAGGAACCAAACGAGAACACGAAGATGATGAGGAGCTCGACTCCGGCGAAGAAGAAATCGGAACCAAAAGCGAGAAAAGAGCCGGTCGTCGCAAAATAAAAATAGAATATATCGATGACAAGAGCAGACGCCATATTACCTTCAGCAAACGAAAAGCCGGAATAATGAAGAAGGTATGCAGAGAGAGAAACGTTCAAACATCTGATATTTATATACCGAAAATAAAATAAAACCTTATTGTGACCTTGTTTGTTTTTAACCTTTTTAAAGGTTAGATATGCTTCGTGTAAACTTGCATATTATCACCCCTTGCCTTATTTGTCTTTCTGTTTAAATTAAAATTTCCTCTTTCGTTCAGCGAGTTAACTAATCTTCGTGTACAAATCCACCATATTTTTAGGCATACGAGCTCAGCACCTTGACTGGAACTCAGGTCTTGCTTTTAGTTGTGTCAGAAACCGGTCTGGTGTATACGTTCACCACACCAAAGCTCCAACCCCTCGTCACCAAACCTGAGGGAAAAAATCTCATTCAAGCCTGTTTAAATGCTCCAGATACGCCTTCGGGACAAGAGTCACCTAATACGGTATATATAAAACATATTATTTCTCCTGATACTGCTCGCGCAAAACAAACATCGTAAAACCTGTCGTCTCCAAAATTCTTTTTTAGTCTATGTAACATTGTTTTAATTAATAAAGCCGACTGGGCCTCTCTGAACCTTTGTGATGTGATGATTAAATAATTTATTTTTACTTGCTTTTTTTTTCATTACCATTTTCATTTTCGTCTCCGCACGCAACGCACCGTTCTCCAACAGACGCGTTCCACACAAAACTCCTCGGTATACGGAAATGACAATTCCCCGTCCGTAGATAACAACAATAACAACGACGCCTACGACAATGATAGAAAGGTATGTATCTTGTCTCTGTATTAGAATGTATCATTTGAAATTTTTCACATGACAGTTCACAATTTATTCATTCGTCCATCCATCCATCACCTCCCAAAGCCTCAGACACCCGGAAATCAGATGTCACAACCTCAACCTTATACCATTGGTTTAAATCCTTACAATCAATACGGTGGAATTACTAATGGTATGACGTTGGGTACCGGTGGTATCGCTGCACCGCCATACATGTCCACCGGTTATCCGCAATACAATCAACAGGCTCATCTGAACCAGTACGCAGCATCGAGTAACGCGTACGTACAATCGGCCACAGGATACTGGCCCGCAAGCGCTACGAACGGTAACAAGGTGCCACAATATCCGAACCAAACGTCCGAAAAGAAATGATGATTTGTTTTCTCCTTCCTAAAGACTTCAAACAGTCATCTTCACGTACCCTCGTATTACATACCTTGGTTGGTTTTGGCTCCTTTACGTACATTTTGTAATCACAATATTAAAATTCATCTCATTTGATATGTGATGATGATTGTTAATATATATATATCTTTTTTTTTTTTCTCTTTCTTTCTTTCTCTCTCTTTTTTTCCTCTCTCTCCTCTTTAAAAAAAAAGAGGTACGACGATTTATATAGTCTTCGCCATTACCACAAAAAATACTTCGCAATGTATCATTTCCTTTCCATTCCACTCGATGATGTAAAAAGAAAGAAAAAAAAAAAAGAAAATTATAACAAATTCATCGTTTGGTTGTTAATACTTTATAAAAAATTACCTTCTTTTTCGTTTTTTTTTTCTCCTCGCCTTTCAAATTACTCAATAACAAGAAAGCCGCCTGCCTACACATACCCTTTTTTTCGAGAAAAGTCCACACCACCACCATACATTACGTATTCCTTGTTGACAAGGGATATTGTCCCTTTCTTTTATCTACTTTCTATTTTTCTTGGTTTTTTTATTAGGTCATGAGCGATAAATCATTCGGTCGAGGATTTGTTATATATATATAGGTAGTGTGCGCAAACAATGCATTCTTGGTGCGAAGAAAAAAAAAAAAAGAAAAATTTTTTTCTTTTCATGTTTTGGAGACCGAATGATTGATATATAAATAAATAAAAGACATAAAAACATTTTACACATTACATATGCGTGCGTGCGTGAAGGTTTTTGTGAGTTTGGGTGGTGGGAGAAAGTTTGAACAAATTCCGCGACCCTGGATAGGGATAATGTGGCTTCTATCTAACTAACTTTATTAATATTTAACGCTAGCGTACCAACACCGGACCGCCGTTCTACGTAACGTAACTTCAGGTTCCTGGTGATTCTCACACTCAATCCAGAAAGTTGTTGATTTTGGCAACAAACCTGTGGATTTGCGAGTGATCATTCCGGTTTGCGACGACACAAATGAGGAATACTACGTAAGCTATCTAATCAAAGATGATGTGTTTGTTACGTCATATAATACGCATTGTCAATTTATGCATACGGGAAATTTTTTTTTAAGCATGCAATCCAGTTATACTTCGATTACTGTACTGTGCTGCACTTTTTTCTTTTCAAAAAGTGACACATTACGTAATTACTTTTCAAGTGCTATGGCGACGCGTCACGCTTACGTTCATCCTTCTGGAAGTTATTTTTAGGGTTCAAGATTTTAGTTCATGTGATTTGGCTCGTGTTCACGAGAAAATGACTCAACTTGAGTAAACAAATACGCAACAGCACACAGTCAAAAGCGTGCTTGTGAAGATCGGTTTCAGATGTCAGATGTTAATGTTATCATATACATCAGTATTATCTTTATCATCTTCGTAATTGGTGTGAAAAGGAATCATTGTATCAATACGCGAATTGCTGACTTCCTCTCTGCTACTACATTTGGGAACATCTGGGGGGTTTTTCGGAGTTGACATTTCACACCAACCGCCGTATACCCACCAACGGACTTCTGCATCATTCCCCAAATCAGAGGCATTTGCACGCGCTCCGAACGAGAACAGTTGTATTCATTTACGTTGAACCAACAGAAAAAATTTAATGAGTTTTTTTTTTATAAATGTGTATTCTTCTCCTCAGATTTCTCAGAAGGGCACCACCACCCAAAGTTTTTCTTTTGCCCATATCGCGTGATACTCCAAAGATGAATTCTCGAGCCATTGACCTGGCAACGCAAATCCAAGTTCAAAGAACGTCGGTCTTTCCTGCTCCTCAGCAAAATAATCCGGCAATTATCCTACCACTCTTAACTCAGCGAGGATCCAGGAGACCCTATCAAGGATTTCATCTATTCTGCATTAACTTCACGATAAGAGCCCAAAGTTTAGGGGAAGAAAATATTTTTGTGATCAGAAAGGCTGCCAACCATCTTTGGAATTTCAGCACGCGTGATGAAAAATTGGGATATAGTATCTTGGCAAAGCAAGTGAATGAGCTTCTCGGCCTGAACAGAAGCATGTGACTCAATAACTATCCCCGAATACTCTAAATATATGTACTGTATATACCAATGGGAGTCAACTTTAAGATGATCTCAATAACATACCTTTGGTTGAGCAAAGCTCTCATCTTTGAAACTTTTTTCCTCGTACTGAAACAACCTGCACTTGGAGATGCATGCTTACATAATTTACGAACTTGGAACCAATTACGTCGAAGAGATCGAAAAAGATTAAGCTTGGCTACCGTGTATATATTTTACCCGATTGTCCTATATGCTCCAATCACTCATCTTTTTTTGGTTTGACATATTTCTATTTTTTTAAAAAAAATCACGTATTAACAAACATGCCTAGAATATAGAATCACGATAAAATTATGTAGAATATGTAAGATAGCAACTTTAAAACTTTAAATGTATTTTAGTTAAAATACTGTCATTTTCTCTTATGCATAACACGATGTACCATATATATTCAAAAGTTTATCTAAAGTTCACATTACAAAATCATAACATACAGTAGCTTAAAATGTAATACATATAATATATACAGTACATACATCATATATTTTATTACTTGATTGTGCTAATGATAAAGTATTATTATTTTTTTTTTTTATTAAATAAATATTAAATTGCATTTATGTATTTATTTGTGATTTTATTTTTAAAAAAAATTTCAAGTCCTCACGACTTCATTTCGTTCTACGGAATTTTGCAAATAACGTCAAGTAACTTTTTTACGGGCATGCATATACTGTATGTGATTATTAATAAATGCACTTTATGTATAAATTTGTCAATTTTTTTTTTTACAAAAATCTTTATTAATTCAAACTTTTAATTTATCTTTAAATAATTGTTAAGAAAATTTATTACCGAAATTTTCAATTAGCATTAGCTGTTAGTATTTTTTTATTTTTTTCCCATCCGGTTTCGAAGATCCGATCATTTCTTTCGGGATCGATTAACATCCGTTACCTGTTTCAAACAGAAATAGTTTCACATACGCATCCATATGATTGCCAGGGTTCCTAGTTGACATGTTTATATTCATAACCTTGATCTAAATTTTCGTAATTGGACCTTCTTCGTTGAATTTTCCAGGACTTTGCAGTTTCCTTGGCCGCATACGAAACCTCTGGATATTCTTCCTCAATTTCATTCAATAACAGTATGGAGGTAGGCGTTTTTGTCACATCCGGCATGTTGAACCAATCCTGATTTTTCATTTTTTCAAACGAGTCGGCCAACATTAATAATGTTTTTTGATGTGGGAATTTTTCAACAAGATTTAAAAGTCTCTTTTTCTCTCTCAGGGACTCTGTGGAATATTCCTGATCAAAATGCTTCCAAATTTCTACCTGTTGATTCCATCCCTCCATCAAATATTTGTCTATGATGCTACAAGCGTCCTTGACTTTACCGGACAATATGAGACTTTGTGCGTAATGATTCCAATTATGTGAATCAAATTCGAAACCCTCTTGAGCCAGCTTATTCCATTCTTCTTGAACCACGTCATATCGTCCTATTGCCGTGAGTGCGTCGATCATAACAGAAACCGCATGACACGGTGGCAGCTGGGATTTTAATAGGGAACTGAGAGGTGAGTCAAAGGAATGCAGCAATGATTCCGAAAAATCATTTTGAGTTGTAATTCCTGAATTTGGTTTCACATTTTGTGGAAGTATAGGATCTGACCTAACTATATGCGATTCAACCCATTCTATTAATGTCAAGTGCGATGTCGTCAATTGAGAATCCTTGCGCAAACCCTGCCATAGTTGCCACACGGCCTCATAATTGCGAATACGACGGTAAGCATCCATGAGGATTACGTATGCATGTGCGTTACGCGAAACACCCAACGTTGACATTGTGTCAAAAATCGTCCTGGTCTCATTGATTTTCCCTAGTTTGGCGTATGAATCCATGAGAGGTGTAAATACTGTTGGAGGTATGTCACTTTTTTCCTCCGATAATTTGCTTTGAAATACTAGTTCCGAGACAATCTTCTTGGCAAACTCCAAATCTCCATATTGTGCGTGTCCATGAATTAACACGGCATATGTAACATACGTAGGTTTTATGCGACGCTTTATCATATTCTCGTAGAGCGTCCTTGCATTCTTAAAATCACCGTGTTGTAAATGACGATGTATGAGCACCGTGTAAATGTGAGCATCTGGTTCCAGTTGATGGTTGTTCTGCATATGCTTGAAAAGTGCGGCTGCCGTTTCCAACTTGCCTATTTCGCAGAATCCATCTATCAAACAACAAAAAGTGTATACATCAGGACGTACAAATGATTCCAGCATTTCATTATAAAGCTTTTGAGCGCGTGTCATATCTAATTTTTCTACGTATGCATTTAATAATACATTGTAGGTGATGGTTTGCGGCTTTACTCCTGCAAGCTCCATATCCATAAATATTTCCTCCGCTTTACGTATATCCTCAGCTTTAGCATATGCATGAATCAGATTCGTATATGTGTGTGTGTCTGGGACGATGTTGTAAGCGCGCATTTCATTAAATAGGATGGATGCGCTATTTGGATCTTTCCTTTCAGCAAAAAGCGATATTAGAGCATTGTATATGTAGACATCTGGCTCTATACCAGATGAGATCATTATACGACAAATCTGGAATGCTTTATATATATCGTTCTCACGGCAATATCCAACGGTTAACATGCCATAAGTGATTTTAAGAGGGTTGACACCGTCCGCCAACATGTTACGAAAAACCCTTTCCATAGATTGTGTATCATTTGCATTGGAAAAAAGTTCGATCAACGAGGTATAGATAAATTGATCTGGTCTCATTTCAAGGGTGCGCATTTTATCCAATGCCCAAAGCGCGGAATTTACTCTGCCCAGTTTTGCATAAGCATTTATTGCCTCCGAGAAAGTTCGCAAGCTAGGTTTCGTTTCTTTTTTTGAAAGCAACTCATCAAAAAGCTCTTTTATCTTTTCATGATTTTCCGTGAGACCATAGGTCTTAATCAGCACGTTGTATGACACGGTGTCAAGAGGCACATTCAATGATTCCATTTCTTGTGCTAGACGTAGCGCTTCATCAATCCTTTCTTGCTTTCCGAGTTGATCGATTAGTGAATTATAGATATAAGGACCGGGAATCATTTCAAGCGATCTCATTTTTTCATATATTCGAATTGCATCATTGAGGTTTTTTTTTTTAATCAAAAAGAGCACGATTTCTTTTACTAAGTTGGAGTCCACGAGTCTCTTGTCCATTAATTCGGTAAACCATTGAATTGAATTACGGTGATAATGAAATTCAAAAATGCCCGCTAAAATATTTTTGGTCTCTACATCGGGAAATATTTGTTTCTCGTGCATTAAGGAATATATAAAAGTCACCTCCTGAAGATCATTTCGGGGCATTCCGTCTTTTGTCAGCTTCGGGTGTCGGTATCCGTACGCCTTCATCATCATATTGCAAGCAGTACGATATGGGCATACCGGTATTCTCCCAAGTGGTCCTTCCAGGTCCTTGATTTCTTCAAAAACCATTCGTGCCTTATCTAAATTTCTATTATTCAGATATGCTTCTATTAGATAATTACGAACAGTTTGCCCAATTTCCATCTTTGCTTCATTCATGTCATTATGAACCATTTGAATTTTTTCCAGGCAGCTGGAATGATCTTTGTCAAATTTTTTGATTGAACTCAGTAACCTATTTATGAGTCTTCTGTCCATGCCTTCCAAATTTCCGTTCTCCACTATCGATCTATATTCCTTCCATATTACATCAATATCCTCAGTGGTCTGGAATAAGTTACGCAAGGTCTTGGTCCAAGAAGTTGCAGCCGACGACCGCTGTTCAATTTTAACGCCTTCATCCTTATCAATATCCAAGTTATCGACCGTATCTTCATCTTTGTTTTTTCCTTGATCCACTAAGTTTTCTTCGGAAACCGCATTTCCACCATTAACATTATTACTATTTCCTCGCACAAAAATTCGATTGTTATCTCGTATTATTATTGATGAATGTATTATGGATTTAAGTGATTGTGTCAACTGCCAATTCGTGAAAAAATGCTTAGCGAGTAACTTTCCCGAAATGTCATGAAGACACCTTCTGTATGCACGCGTTTTTATTGATGAGTTTAAATGTGATACAGTTTTTAGTTGCCAACAAAGTATAACTATCTTAGAATTTTTAGATTTTACGAAAAGCGAATTACAAAACATGTTCCTTTTTTTTACTTGCCTCCGAAGATTCACGGTCGCGCCTAGCCTCGATAACAAAAAGATGTCCAAGATCAATTTACTATTGGCAGATGCATTTAACATTTGACACGTACTGCATATGACCGAAAATAAGCAATCTAAAATAATCTAAAATTTTTTTTTTTTTTTTTTTTTTTAATATCAAAATCATGTTATATTAAGTTGTATATAAAAAATCTTTGAACAAATATTTTTTATAATAAATAAATAAATACTTATGCATTCAATATAAAACTTTAAAAAAAAATATTTTTTTTTTCGAATATAAAAAATAAACCATTCAATTTTTTTTAATAAACTTTAATTTTTTTAAACTAAAAAAAAATTTTTATATATACAATATATAAATTGTATATACAATGTACATTCAAACCTGGATATAACGAAGCCTTTGGACTAATTAACAAAAATTTATATAATAAAATTCTTTTTTTATAATGAATTTTAAGTAAATTCAAAATTCAAAAATTTGTTATAACCAGCATTTTATTATAGCTTCGTTATAAACAGGTTCATTATATCCAGGTTTGATTGTAATTGAAAAATTAATTTTTGCTAAATAAAAATTATTTATAAAAAAAAATTTTTTTAATATATAAATTAATTCTATAAAAATTATTATTATTATTATTTATTTTATATAAAACCAATATTTAAAATTTTTAAAAATTTTGATTTTTATATTTTTCACTAAATTTTAATTAATTAATTACAAAATTAATCAATTAATTTTAAAACTTGTTAAGAAAGTTATTTTTTTAATGATTTTTGTTTTCATTTACAAATTGATGAATTTAAACTATTGTATATGATTTATTTATTTATTTATTATGATTTAATTTTATTAATATTTTTTAAAAAAATTTTTTTTTCAATATGACAATTGATTTTAATAAATTTTAATAATATAGTATATTGATAAAAATCTATTAAGCAATTGGTTTTTCATATTCTTATTAAAATATATTCAAGTATTTATTGAATTCCAAATGTAAAACATAAATTAAAAATTTGTCCAAAAACATTTTAAACAATCTGTATGTATATTGTAATTTATTTTGTTTTTTATTTTTTATTTTTATTTTTTTTTATACAGTAATAAATATGTTATTTTATATTTATATGACTTTATAATTTAAAATTTGCAATTTTAAATTTTTTAACAGTAAAAAGTACATTATAGCATTTGTATACAAAAAAATAAAACGTTTTCAATTAAGATTTATTTAGTAAAAACATAATAAAAATAAAAAATTCCTAATCCGAATACTTAGCATTTATACTTTTTGATAGATCTGATTGATTTTTTATTTATATATTTACATGGTATATTTACAATGTATTCGTAGAAAGGAATAATAGTTTTTGTGTAAACTGCCGACCCTCCCAACACAATTTATAAATGATATGAGAAAGGGTACTAGGATGTTTACGTATAATTGATTTGATATACGCAACCCATCTTGACACTCTAATATCAATTTAAATATTTTTGATATAGAGCAACACTAGGGCGATTGATCAAAGAAACAATCTACATCTTTAAATGCAAGCAAAGGACTCAAATTTTCTTTGTCAATTAATTATAACATAAATTAATTTCCTATTCCCGTTGGTAAAATTTCTTTTTTATAATTTACTTAAATGAAATATACAACATTATACCGTTAATATCAAATTATTATCTCTTTCTATATTTCTTTACTGGTAATTCTTCTTGCTGACTTGATTTTGACTTGCTCAAAAAATTCAGAAATGGATTATTTTCCGATGGTTCTGACGATGATTTACTTTCTGGTACATGTATTTGTTTAGGTATCTTGAGGTATTCACGAATCCCTTTGTTATTCAGTGCCATCGTTTGTAAAATACTAAAGAAACAGGAACCCGTGAAGTATACGAGAACAGACTTTGATAATACGTAAAAAAAGAAAACTTTGTATTATCTGATGAAGTTATTTAACATTGCAGAACAAAACGATGAAATTGTTTACACATACTGATGGTAGATTCATTGTAATCGGAAAGGATAATACAGTTATTCCACGAATAAACCATCTCAATGTTTGCATTTGACCGTCTTTGACTTTGTTAACTCCGCTACCCATCTAAATACACAAAGAAGAATCAGTAACCATTACCAGATAATCAAAATTAATATATATAGAATAGTAAAATAATTACTTCAACTATTGAAAGAAAGCCGGCAGTCGTCAAAGCTGGTAATATGTAATAGGGGTCAGGAATGGTAAGATCTGTGAACCAGAGCATGCCTCCAGTTTTGAAACTTTCTACTGGAAACTCTGCCATCTTCTTCGTTGCCAAAAAGAAACTAATCATTATAGGTGCCTGAATCAACGTAAGAACAAGACCCCTATACGGACTAGTATCATGACTCTTGTACAAATTTTTCATCTGCTCAGCCTTTTGAAGCATCACAGCGGTGTCGGAATATTTCTTCGCATCTTTTATTTCATCCATTAATTTTTTTGCTTTCGGTTGAATGTTCATTAATTTAACATTGGTACGCACCGCATCAATAGAGATGGGCACTAAAAGCAAACGCACTATTAATGTGCCGAAAAGTATTGTTCCCCACCATGGTATGCCGCTCAAAACGTGGATAGCTTCGAAAAAGGTCTCTACTCCACCAACGGGAGTGTAATGTACAAGACCCATGGCTTTTAGATCACCGAGCTTCATAACAGTCTCGGCCGTAACATTAGATGTAGCGGGTTCAAGAATTTCATTAATTGGGACAACTTCGAGAGTATTTGTGGTATCAGCACTTGATGAAACTTCCTGAGCTTGCACTATTGGTGTTTTCTCCGTGTTAAACGTGCTAGGAACAGTATAGAATCTTATCGAATTTGTAAATATGGACTTATTCTTTATTCTGTGACAATATAAGAATTTGTCTTGACACAATCCCGGAGAACTTATAAAAAGTTGCCCTGGACATGATCTACGGAGGTTTGATATAGACAAACTTGAACCACTTGTCGAAAACTATTTTAAGGTTCAAGTGAAATTGTGTTCATATTAAAAAAAAACGCGAGTATACTTAAGTAAATGGAATATGCTGACCTTTCGTGAAACGTTTGATGCATTCAATAGCTGTAGTCGCGAAAGTCTAAAGGTCACGAAGCTTATTAGGCGATTTTACAGAACATAAGTAAAAATATTCCATTAGACATACGTGCGACTTGAAGAACGAATTCGTAAACTAAACATTGTGGCTAAGCTTGAGGTGGTAAAAAAATTTTTTGAATAGATTACACAAGTTTGCTGCTTATCAATCTTAGATTTAACAGTACGCGTCAAAAAGAAAAAAAAATTTTATAATTGTCGGAGATGATGATGGCTGATCATTTAAATTATCCAGCTAGAATTATAATAAACCTGGCCAAAATTATTATTATAAATTATTTTTATTTATATATTTGACATATCTAAAATTTCATTAACTTAAAACAAAATTGTTTGAACTATTATAAGATTTGTTATTAGCAAAAGCATCAGTATTTCTTAATTGATCCTATCAAGTACTATTAATTTCAATAAAATAAAAATAACTTTTTTATACTTTTCAATTTTAAATTTATAAACATATTTAAAAAAAAAAATAATTACAATAATTAGCTTTATTAATTCTATTCCAATTGATTCAAATTTCAAAATTTAATTAATAATATTTTTTTAAAATAATTGTATTAATTAAAAATATAATTTTAATTACTTATTTCTTTTTTTTTTAATATTAAAGTAAGACATACTCATTATCTTTATTAATAGAGTAAAGGTTATATGATTAATATTAAGTTATAAATTATATTGCTATAGATATTAGCTTATCACCTATTTAACAAATATATTATCTGAAAAATCTTTGAGCAAGGAAAACTTAAGAAATTATCTGTTATGAAAAATAAAAAATAAAAAAACATTTGAGACAAGATTGCTATAATGTAATGAAATTAGAGAAAGAAAAAAAAAATTAAAGATAATATTGTAGCTTTTGTTAAATATGATTCTTGAATACAATTAATTGTTTTAGTTGGATAGTAGTGTTACACAAGCTATAAATAATTTATAGTTACTTATTTTTTATATTCAAAAAAAAATTTTTTCTTATATATATTTTTTTTTATAAGTAAACATCAATTTTTTATTTATTTGTATATTTTAAGATATACTTTTAAAAAAAATTAATATCTCTTAAGTACAAAGCATATAACAAGTTAAATGATAACTTGCTTATTAATACTATAAATAGTTAATACTAAAAATAAAATTTAAATAAAATTAATATTAAATATAGATCAAATAGTAACTATACTTATTTATTTAATAAAAAAAAAGTTTATGATATAAGAAATTTAAAAAAGAAAAAAGAAATATAACTAAAACTAAAACAAAATTAAGTAAACTATAAAATCTATAAGAAAAAAAATAAATTTTCCAAAGAACGTCCTGATTAGACTTATTATCTTGTTTTTCCAGTTCTTTATGACTTGTAAATAGGATCTTTATTGATTATAGATAATAAAGTATAAGTAATTTATATTGTTATGAATATAAACTGATTTAAACTGATTTAATTGTTTTGATTTGATTATGTAATATTTTTTGATTAAACAGTTACTAGATATCAATCAATTGAATAAGATAGATTGATTTTAATTTTTATAATTAAAAAAGATTATGGATTTTTTTAAATAATACAATAACACTAGTTGAAATTGATTTATTCGATATAATATCACTTATTAATCATTTGTTAAAAAAGTATATAATTTGACTAATCAAATTTATATAACTTTTATCTTCGGCTATAAAGTGATATATAATTTATTCAATATATAAATAATACACTTTTTTTAAATCTCATTTTGAAAAAGTTAATATTTTGATAGTAAAATAAATAAATTATTTTTTGTATCAAATATATATACAGTTCCGGCAAAAAAAAATGACATTTTTTTTAATTTGAAAAAAATTAAATTAAAAAAAACTTTTTTATTATAATAATATTAAT
>CAJVPV010001307.1:0-16395 GCA_910591835.1 Acaulospora morrowiae
CTGTAATACAAGACTATTCTAGAATAACTAACATTTCAAGGGTCAATGCTAGTGAAAATCGGTCAAGGGGTAGTGAAAATCTTGGGTGAAAATCAAGTGTAACAATATCTTTCATCTTTAATTAAATCATATATTCTTTTCTATTTTGAAATTATAAAAACAAATAACTATTACTTTTATTTCCAAAAAATTTATTTGAATTTATAAACTCAATAATATAATACTTACAGTAAAATTCATATTGTTAAACTGAAAAATAATAAGTTAATTGCTTTACTAGTCCAAAGTTTATATAATTAAAGGTAAGTTGAAATATATAAAACTAATTTAATCAAATGACTTTTCTATTAATAAACTTCTTTTTTTTGTTTCTAGTACCAGTTCTTTTTTTAATAATCACAGACCATATCCTAATATAGTGGTGATTATATTTTCCTAAATAGTACATACTTGAAAAGATAAATTTATTAATTTTTTTTAGTAATTCAATTTTACTAATTACTTCTTTTATTATTAATTGTACTATCTCTATTGTTACTTTTACAATGGCACTATTATTTATATTAATAACACAAGAAAAATAAGAAAAACAATTAAAGAAAAATAAACTATTTTGATTAAAATAAACTATCAGATAAATTATCTAAGCTTCTATAATTATACTTTTTATATTAATTATTAATACTATTTTATTATTTTCAGGATACATAATATGATAATTACAATATGTAATTATATTATATGACTTTTATTAAACTAATAATATATTGTTAACTGATTTTTATAAATATTAAATTTGATATTAAAATCTTGAAACTTTTTTTTTTAAATGTTAAGTGAGATCTTTCTCATAATTTTTATTAATTGGATAAGAATTTTATCATTACATAATTAATTTTTAAATCTTAAGATATATCACAATGTATATTGGTCTACTACTATTGATAGATACCATATATTGACAAAAAACCTATTAAAGAGAAAAAAAGATAAGAAGTTATTTATCATAATTATAAATGAAGAGCTTCAATTAATATAAATAGATATACAGTATATATATAATATAAAATATATAAAAAAAAAATAAAAGAAGAGAATTCAATCAAAAAAACTCTTTCCAAAACACACTTGCATCTGAACAAAACTATCATAAAAGGAAATCAAAAATTTTCTCATAAAAAAAACTGTAAAATACTCTGGAGAGTCTTTTTTATCCTTCAAGGGTCAACCTATTAAACTAACTCATACCTTACTTGATGTCCTTATCACTGATATTGACAAATGCCTGGCTGTAATCTTTTACAAAAACAACAATACCAATGTTATATACACTACCAACCCCACTGTCAACATTTGCCTTTCAAAATTTGAAAACTCTCCAAAAGCATAACTAACACTAGTATGCCTCCAAGAGAATAACCATTAAGTGCTTAAAGTAATCCCAGTCTCCTTTGAAGTACACAAAAAAAGATTTGGAATTACTATACCAAAGTCAAAACCAACATTTTAAATTCTATATCTTTGGAAATAATAAACCCCTTTTTCGAATACCAATATATTTTCCCCCTAATTAACAATGACAAAGCTAGAATTATGAAGGAACTTCTCAAACAAAAACTTACTTATAGGCTTCACGTTTTCTGGAACAAAATTGATATCAATATTAACAAAGTAGCCAAAACTTTCTCCTTGGGGCAAAAAATCAAAACATCCATACTCCTCTTAACACTTCTGTTCTAATTGGAGAAAGGATCAATGACAATAACATGCAATTTGATTATAAGGATAATGCACAACACACATACACTCTGGAATATAATGTTGATCAAATCAGTTCTAATGCAGCTTCCTCTAAACACAGCAGTAATCAATCCAGTTTCCATACAATCTCAAATAACAAATCCATAATATAGCATAACACTCAAGAACACAATATGCTCATCAATTCTTTCATATATGAGCTACTTCAACTAGCTACAGCAAACATGGAAATTGATAAGCATCCCTTCCCAAGTCAATCAGTAGAGATCTTTGAATCTCTTCCTATTGACTGGACAAACAAAACCAACAAACATCTAGATGAAAACCAAACTGAAAAGGATAATGCTACCAGCACTTCTGATATAAGAAATGTCCTACTTAATGAACAGAAAAAAATTCTGGAATTATATAAGAAACTCAACAAATGTGAAAGAATAGTCAAATCTGTGATTAACTTCTTCCTAAAAATCAAGAACAAACCAGTGGCCACTTAAAGAACTTCTCTCAAAAGAATTTTCTCAAAAATTAAATATAAAGATTATGATTTCTTCAGAATATTTGCAAAGGGCAAATTAATCAAAGATCAATGTCAAAAAGAGTATGAGAAAATCAAGAGGCAATTTCATTCAAACTACTGTCAAACTAATAATCTGGAATATGTTATTAGAACTACATATAATAAGATCCGAAAAATAATAAACAAGGCTCTCTTTATTACCTACCTTGCTTAACAGATCTAGCACTACTCAAGTATTGGCAAGTCACCCAGCTCCTTGAATATAGATTTAATTTTTTCATTGATTCTATATTCCAAAAAATTGATTATCAAGAGTTATATAAAACATATGAAGAACTCATTCAAAAAATCTACCTGAGCTGCTTGCCAATCCAAGCAGAATCCTTACCACAATAAAAATCAGACTTTCCAAAACTGTTTTAATTACTTCAAGCAAGGATACAAGCAAGATTGTCAGCAGTTTGAAAACTTTTTATAACTTTGATTTTCTTTCTATCACCTACTTTGTTAAAAAACCCCGACCTTCCAAACAGACCAAAAGATCTCAATCTAGAAGTAGCTCACCTCTTTCCACTTATGGAAAGATATGAGCTTGCAGATCTCAAATTCTATATAGACAAACTAAAAGAACACTACTATGTCCCAAGCAAACTTCTAGAATCCTACTTTGATCTTCCTTCACTAAAAGCTCAACTGCCACCATTATTTAAGGAATTACCAATCAACCTCGTAAAATACTTTTCAATAGACAACATAATAAAAGAATTCAAGAGAGGTGTAAAACTGCTCAGAGATAACAATTATGCAGTAAAATGTCTTCCACTCGATTACAATATAATGCAAAAAATTTTGGAATATTATTTATATAATATAAACATGCATAACTTTTTCAAAACAAAAGCAATTTACATGAAATTTTAAATATATAAATAACATATTCCAAACAATATATATAGGTACTTAAAATTATTTTTTGTTACAAACTTATTTTTACAATATTACCTTTTAAAAAAAATACTCAACAACAAACTATATTATATTTGTGAAATAATAGAATTACTTCTGCATATAAAATATACTCTAAAATTGGCATAAATATGTCAACTATCTATTATAATCTCAAAAAATTAAATTCAAAAGGTAATAATTCAAAATCTGGTAGTGGTCATTCTAAAAAGATTATAGTACATGAATTAAAAGCAATTGGTCAATATTTACGTCATAATCCAAGACTTTCCTCAAGAACTTTGGCAATTAAATTATCAAATATTAATATCAAAGTATCACATTTAACAATTTTAAGACATTTGGCCAATATGGGTTACAAAAATAATTTACCTTTAGAAACACCTATGCTTATTACTGCTCATAAAGAAGCTCATGTTATTTGGACAAAAAAACATCTTAATGATAATTAAAAAAAAATATTATTTTCTAATAAAACAGCATTTCAACTATTTAGAAATACAATTACTTAATAGTATAAAGGTGCAAGACCAGTTAAAAGAATATCTAAAGATTGTACTAAAATCCTTGCATGGAAAGGATTTTGTACAAAAGGAAAAACTTTTCTTTTTTGTTTTAAAGAAATTATGGATGCAAAATTTATATCAATATTTTGCAAAATCATAAACAAGAAATTAATAGACTACTTGAAAGCAATTGATACTTTCAACAAGATAATAATTCTAAGCATACAAGTAAAATTACTAAAGTATTTTTAAAGAAAAATTTTTCTGAAATTATTAATTGGCCTTTTAATAGTCCAGATTTAAATCCTATTAAAAACTTTTGGACTATTATTAAAAGAAATATAGAAATGAGATTACCAAAAAATATTTTAAAATTAGAACAATTTATGATAGAAGAATGGAATAAAATTCCAAATAAGGTTTTAAATAATTTTATAGATTCAATGAAAGAGAGATGTGAATTAATAATTGAAAATAATGGTGAAAGAATTAATTATTAATTATATATTAATAAAATCTCTAGGTTTTTAGCTTTATTTTGATATATTTTTTATTAATTTCTATGCAGTAGTTTTTAAGTAATGAATAAATAAAAAATTCCAAAATTTTTTGCACTACACTATATATCAAAATCAAGCATTTCCTTTATTCAGCACATTGATACAGTGAAAATAATTCCACTCTGCTCCCTGTCACCACACAAGAAGAGGCAAATGAACTTATCAAAGATCTAAGTTATAAATTTTATCTGAAACTTCCTTTAGGTCTTAAATTAATTAAGGATAACCTTATTTAATCTGACAAACCTAAACTTCCAGAAGACCTTGCTATAGTAAAGGCTAAACTGGATATTTCTAGAGATCAGCTTAATAGAAATGCACTGGATTTCAAACAAACAGTTACAAAAATCAAAATCAAATATTTAGGCGAAATTCTTAGAAAATAAATTACACCTCTTTTTTCAGACCTCCCAAGCTTAAAAGAAGTAACTAAAATTCTATCTAATCTAAAAGTCAACCTAAATCTTTCACTAGAGAATAACCTCTATCTGAATGATTATATCAAGACACTTAGCAAATACTTCCACTTTGAAAAACTATCAAATAACTTTATAATTGAACCAGAGTTATCTGATTCAGTGATAACTCTTCTTACTAATCTAATTTAACAATAAGTATGTCCATAAACCAGGCCAACTCTCAACCCTCCTTAGATAATCCTACTACAATAAACTCTGCTTCTACTAACATATCGAACATATCTTAACAGCCACCATCTCCTTAATCAACTCCAAAAACCTCAACAAGAAATTTAATTACTATATCCACACTCAATATCTAGGGCCTCTCTCAAAGAGACAAACGCAATGAGCTCATCAAAGCAATCACAAATAACAGATGCATTTTTTGCTGCTCCGAGACAAAGGCATTCTCCAGCAATTCACTTCCAAAAAAACTTAACAACTTTACAATTATCTTAAGCATGCCATCAAACAACACCTGCAATGGGGCTTGCATTCTTACAACAAAGTCTATCAGCAATCACATTTTTAACACATTTTCTCAAAACAAATACTAGTGCACCATCTATCTCAAATTCAAACCAAAAGTCGACATAATAATAATTTCTTGCTATCTGCCATATGAAAAAACAGCAAGGAAGTCTGTAGTTACCTTGCTAAAGAATTTCATCAGAGAATATAAAAAAAAACACATTATTTTGACTGGCAACCTTAATACTTATCCACTTAACTCTCCTGCTATTAATGTCTCAATCACACCACATAAATGATCTATTTACAGATATTTTAATAAATTCATAGATATTGCAAAGGCTATAGACAAGGAAAATATCTTCACTCATATAATCAATACAAGCACCTCTAGAATTAATCAAATTTGAATTACACATGACCTGGCCAGCAAGATCTTAAGTTACAAAGTTTTCGAACAAGAACTGACCATATGCAAGTAACTACTATTCTGGACTGGTTTGAATATAAACCAGACAGAATTGCATTTTTCACAAAAATATATCAGTTTAACAAAGCCTTCAAAAAACAAATACAAGCAATACAAAAGAACATCAAGATTGCCTGTCTCACCAACTGGAATCACTTATGAAAAAGTCTTAACAATGTTATCAAAAAAGTCTTGAATAATAACATCCTCCAAAGAAAACAAACAACTTCTAGTTGCAATAAGAACCTAACAAAACACTATACTATAGCAATCAAGTTTGCAAAAAGGGTGCTAAAAGCTATAAGAGAACAAAAGTCCTCAATACCAAAACTTTATCACATAGCATTAATAATACATAATAGAATTTTTAACTTAGCTCCATTCTCAAAATTATTAAGAAAAGTTATAAAACTTTTGATTAATGAAAAGGTGATTAAAGCAAATGAAACTATCATACTTAAGTTACAAAAAGATATTAAGGAGAATTATACCAAATTCTGAAGCAAATTCAAATATACCTTCAAAAAAGCCTTAGGTGATTTAAAACCATCCCTCAATCTTTCAATTCTTTCAGAAGAAGACAAGTTATACAATGATCTCAACAAACTAATCAAGATTATTACAAACCATTTCAAAAAAACTCTTAAACCGAAACCTTTCAACATCAATCAAAATTGGCAAAACTAATACTTTTCCATAAGGTTAATTCCTGACAATATATTTAACACAGTTTCCAATGAAACCTTACTTTCCAAAATCAACTCAGTTCTTATTTGTTTATTTAAGAGGAAGGTACCAGTATTTACTTGTATTTCATACGAAGCTTGGATCAACCTTGGCACAACAGTGAAACAACAAATCAAAAATTTATTTAATAAAGTGCTTTTCATATCCCTTCCACCTAAATACTAAAAGCAATTAGCCATCACATTGTTGCCAAAAAAAATAATCTGGTCACATGATCTAGCAGATACACATCCCATTTTACTAATTGAAACCAGTCATAAAATCTTTATCAAAATCATTAACAAACAAATTTCTGATATCATTGACAAAGGAAGAATTCTTTCAGGATTGAATTTTGCTGGTTTGAAAAATCAGAGCATCATGAAACCAATATCAATTATTAACTTTGAACTAGAAACTGCTAATAACTTGGGAAAAGAATTATGGATTTTTTCTTTTGATATCTTTAAAGCATTTGACTCAGTTAATTTTAATAGTCTGGATACAGCCATGAAAAGAATAAAGTTGCTGACACAAGTCATTTCATTAGTTTTAAATCTGTTTAATAACAGAAAGCTCCAAATAATCTCCTATTACAAACTAACCAACTTCTTACATACCAGCAATGGCATCAATTAGGACAAAACACTAGCTCCTCTTCTTTGGACTATCTTTTATAACCCTATGGTCACTCAAGTTATTAACAATACATCACCAAAATCAAAAATACTTGCATATATGATGTTGCTATACTCAGCAGCTCTCTCAACACCCTCCAAAGTATCACAAATATTTTTTGCTTCTTTTTTAAAATCAACTTCATAAAATGTAACAAGAAAAAAACTGAAATAATTAATAATCTCAGTCCAAAAAATCCATGTTAAGATTAGATATTATATGTAAAGAATAAACCCATACAAGCCAAATCTCACTACAAACAATTAAATATCTTGGAATATATATATCTAGCAAATTATACTCTGTTTTCACTAAAGCAAAACTCATAGAAAAAATCAGCAATTTCATAAAGGCAATTTCAAACCAAAAGGGTTGAAATGGATCAATTACAAGGCAAGCATATTATTGGATAATTCTAGCACAATTGGACTATATTATACAAGTTGCCACTCTAACTGATACAAATTTAAGCAAGCTATAAGCAAAGATGAACAAAACAATTAAAAACAAAATGGATATAGAAAGAACAATCTCAGACAAAATCCTCTTTTCACATGCAGGTCTTAACATCACCAAGCTTAAAAATAGAAGGAATCTTATAACTATCAAACTGTTAATCATCAAGCTCATCAATCCAAAAACTCTCACTTATATCAGGGAAAAAATAAAGTCTATACAAGCTGCAAGCACAATTTGGTTATGTCCCATATGTGACCCATCTTTCTTCAAAATATCATAGTTAACAGCAATAGCTCAGCTAGCAAAAAAATATAACATCAATATCTGTTTCTTCTCATGTCTTTTTGAAATTCCAAACCATCAGCAGTCAATTGGCTTCTTTATCAAAGTTAATAAAAAAGTGGCTTTTACATTTTATTATGCCAATCTTAAAACAGTACAAAACCTATTCATTTTTGAAACAGGTGACAAATTCTCATAGCAAGAACTTCACACATACAAAGGCTATATATCAACTGGCCACTCCCTTCTGGTTTACAAACATTTTACAATCAAGCTTCACAATCATCAGAGATATACTGCCAGTATCCAATTGCAGACCACAGTTTTGGACATACCTAACAGATCTCAACATATTAAATTTCATCAAGATCAAACATAATTTCATTACACACCAAATGATTACAGGTTCTTACTACATAGTTAACAATACTAAATGTTTAGAAACATGTACTTGTAATATACAGTCATGCTTCAAAACTCTTAATATCAATGATTTCAAATTCACATGGTCAACAAAAAGAAATGGCATTTACTATACCCTGAACAACTTGCAAGAACTCATTAATAGCCTCTCACCTTGACCTTCTCATACTTCAACCATAACTATTTCCTATTAATCTTTATCCCTAGCACCAATCCACTATACAATTTACTTCCTAAATAACAATACAATCACTATACATAATCAAAAAAAAAAACTTTTCTCAAACGTATCAGATTTTTTGAAAAAATTTTTTTTTAGTAATCTTTAAAAATTTTGAGAAAAGGCAAACAAAGCATCTTTGGTGGCTTTTCCCTTAAGACAAAACCTCCAGATCCAGCATATGCCCTCTGGATATTGTTTTAATTAATCCAAGCAAACTTTTGTTTGCTATGGTTTACATGAAAATTACATTACAAACCATTCTTGTTTCTTTGCCAAGAAAAAACATCACAATTTTCTTACTTGTCAAGTGCCCAAATACTGAATAGTACTGATGCAGGAGAACTCTTCACAACAGCAAAATAATATTCCAACCATCTATATTGAATTTAACATTTCAAAAACCATCAGAGCCATTCACCAAGCATTTACTATAGCAACTGTCAGCAAACCCCCAAAAAAGTTCAGTTGCCACTTGAAGGAATTTTTTATTTACCAGAATAACAACAAACTTGGACAAGCCAATAGGAAACAAATAGCACAAAAAGTTATTAACAGCAACCTCAACTATAACTGGCATTTATCTTGGAATCAAATCAACATTATCAACAAAGAGAACAGCATATACCAACTGGAAAAAGTAAAGGAAGCAATTAGCTACTCTCCACCAAATACTCCAATACAGGATGACAACTTTCTCACAACACTAGACAACTCTGAAAATTTTTATCTTTACATAACTAAAATCTCTCAACTCCAAAAAACCACAGGCAGCTTATTTTGTCAAATGATTAACAAGATGCTACAAATCCACCTGGCATGCAGCCCACATATGCCAATAACCAGAACAGCAATATACTTATACATGATTAACGAGACACAGGTAACATGATGCAAGTCGATAATTTTCAATCTGCAGTTACCCCTGATACCAATCAGAATAAATCTGGCAGCACTATCAGACCGACTAGTCCAGCCTCAGCAATTGACATATCCATGGATCCCATGGGACAGAAAATTTCATTGGATGATACAGACTCTCTAATTGAATTCAACAGACAGGTGCAAAAAGATCTGGAGGAGCTCCAAAATTCATTATTAGAATAAGAGCTTGCCTTTATGAGTCAGTTACCAGAAATAACAATCTCAAGCAAGAAATATCTAGCTTTCTTGAATCAAGAAACAAGCCTTATAGGCAACCTGATCAATACACCTGAACTTTCTACTGCATCAAACAGTATAACAAACTCCTCATCTATACAACTGCAAGATCTAAGAGAGCTATGAGTAATAAACTTGCTTATGGAAAGTAATCCTAATGCTTAACAAGCAATAGATGAAGAGCCGATCAAACAAATAATCAATAATGAGCTTAATCAAGAAAAGCACATTGATGTGCAGTTTTTCTTAAGGAACAACAATGATCTCCTAATCTTTATTGCTCAATTACACAAAAATTATAATTTTAACAGGCTACCAGATGAATATATATTACTGAAGAACTTGCCGGAGCCTAGTTTTGACCTTGTATCATTTATTTATTAAGATAACAAACAACCTCAACTATATCCACTCATTAAATAGCTTTATACAACACACTGCAACTGAAACAAACTCAACTTTCACAATTAAAAACCTACTTAATGTAATGATACTAAATGTTAAGGGCCTCAATGAAATATCCAAATTACTGGCTTTAATACAAGACCTAACAAATGCAAAATCAATCCTATGCTGCTCAGAAACTTAAATCTCCACCCTTAACCCCCTACCCAAAAGACTTAATAACAAGGTTATCATTGCAAGCAAGCCTTCAGCCTTCTTTAAAAATGGAACATGCTTAATATTTGGAGAGGACCTCACCAATCACATCTTTACAACATTTACAGAGAACGAGTATTGGTGCTCTGCGCATCTAAAGTTCAAGCCAAAAATTAACTTAATCATCACAGCTTTCTACCTCCCATATGAAACAAAAGAAAGAAAGATTGTTGTCAAGTCCTTACAGAAGCATTTAAGAAAATTCAAAAACTCCATACAGCAGATTCTAACTACTTCTACCCAGCAAATACCCTAGCAATCAATGCTCCAACAATAGCCAACAAAAGAAGGATCTACAATTTTTTATTTGATTGGACCGATGTCATAAGAATTTTGAACAAGAAAGACGAATTTACTTACATCATGCAAATCAGTGTCTCAAGAATAGATCAAGTTTGGTGTACAAGCCATATAGGCTCCAAAGTCCTCTATACAAAAATTACAGAATCTTCATTAATACTGTATATACAGATCACAAGCAGGTCCAAGTCATATCCGACTGATTTGAATACAAATTAAAGTCAGTGGGTTGTTGAATCAAGCTCTTTAACTGAAAACAGGTCACAGCTAAATAAAGAAAAGATTTCAAAAAGGAGATAGAACTCAGAATTTCCATAATGAAAAACCAGTCCTGGACTTCATTTAATAATATCATTGTAAACACTGCTAAAAATAATATTCCATTAATAAAACTAACAATTAACAAGAGTCTACAGCATGGAGGTGGTCAGTATTTTAATACAATTAAACTAATCAAAAGGACAATTTCAAGAAAAAAAAATTAAGCTTATCAAAAATTCCAAAACATATTAGGCAAATCCATAAAAAGATTTTTGGGTCAGAGTCAATCTTCATCAAGTTACTCAACCAAGTCAGAAAGACTTTAATCAGGAAGAGACTTAATAATATTTAAGAACTCCACATTGAACAAATTAGCAAGAGCATTACTGATAATTATATCAAATTCTGAAAAAAACCAAAAAGCTTTATCAAGAAAGCCTTGGGTAATTTCAAACCATTGCTAGATCTCAACTTTATTTAAAATGATCAAGAAGTCCTAACAGATAATCCAAAAGAGATTAAAAATATTATAATTACTCACTTTGAGAACATTCTATCCAACAAAAGTATAAATCTCTCAAATGCATACTGGGCCATAAAATATAGCCCAATTGGTTCAATTAATAAGAAATGGTTTAGCAGCAGCCTAAGTCCAGTCAGTCTTGAAAAACTCACAAACACACTTAAGAACTTATTCCTAGATAAAATTCTGGACAGCACAGGAATTACCTATAAAATGATCAACATCCTTGAAGTAACCTCAAACTGAGTGCTGCTTTAACTATACAATCAAATTTTAAATGACGAAACCATTTCTATAGGCTGAAAAAACTCAACAATTGTACTTTTATCAAAAAAAATTATATGGTCAAGAAGGGTGACAGATACATGTCCAATTTCCTTGATCAAGTTGACAAGAAAAGTCTTTACAAAAATAATTAATATCAGGTTATCAAAAATTATAAGTAAGCATAACATTCTCTCAAAAGTGAGCTTCACAGGGCTTGCCAACCAGAGTACAATGGAACCACTAGCAATTACAGTATCAATCCTAAACATTGCAAAAAATCTAAACAACAAGCTATAGATGGCCTCTTTTGACATAGCAAAGGCATTTGACTCAATTAACCTCAACAGTTTCAATGCAGCCCTTAGAAGAATCAAAGTTCCAACAAATTTATTAACATTTTTTACAATCTGCTATATAAACGCAAGTTCTCAGTCATGACAAACTTTGGCAAAACCAGAGAAGGGAAAGTCATAAAAGAATTAGATCAAGGAGAAATTCTTTTGCCATTCCTATGAACTATTTTCTATAATCCTATGGTCTCAGCAATTTCTGGCCACTCCAAGCATTAAGCGATCACACATAACATTCTTACATACATGAATGACATTCTCTTAATAGCACAATTCTTAGAACACTTACAAGAGCTTACCGATATATTCTGTTCTTTTCTCTTCCTAAACAATATAAAATATAATTCAGATAAAACAATGCTTATTACCACATTAGCTGATAAACACTCCCAAAGAGATGCAGGCCTAAAGATAATGAACTCAGTGATTAACCCTTTCAGTAGCAAGACTCCTTTTCACTACTTGGGCAACTTCTTTGCAGGAAACTCAAATAAAAACATCTCTAACTGATCCAGTATTGAGAGCATGCATCAGATTATAGAAGCATATCACAAACAAAAGTGAAATGGCTTGATAACAAAACAGATACTAAATTGAATTATTTCCAATAAACTCGACTATGTTTTTTTTTCAAGCTCCCTTTTCAAAGGTCATATACAAAACCTTCAGACCAAAGCAAACAACCTAATCAAGAGAAGGTTGAGAGTAGGAAAAACCATATCAGACAAAGTAACATACTTACAAGCTGGTCTCAATTTTAAAAACTTCTCAGATAGACAAGACCTTATATTAGCAAAGCTCCTTATAGCCAAGCTATGCAATATAAAAATACAAGAAGTCATAAAAACAGAAATTAACTTCCATCAGATCAGTTATGCCATCTGGCTCTGCCTATTATACCACTTAGAAGTGTTTCCAGAAACAAGCAGCAGCATCAGATAAAAAGTATCAAATCAACATATGCCCAGTTAACTGTCCATTTAATTATGCCAAAGGTCAGCAATCCCTAGGGCTGCACTTCTCCTTCAGAAACAAATACTTGAGGCATTAAGCCTTAGGCTTGTATAGAGGTAACATAAGATTTTTTAAGGATTTACTGGTATTTCAAACAAGCAGCAAATTATCCTGGCATGAGTTCAATACATACTTTCGTCCAACTTCAAAAGGACCTATTTCCAGCTGGTTTATCAATATCAATATTATACTTGGCTATAAAGGTACTTTAACATGCATTTCCAACACAAGGGTCAGATTTTGAGCCTATATTTACAACAATAAACTGAGCTTTATTAAGACAAGAATTAATACAATCTTTTATCAAAGGCAAGCATTACAAACTGGAGACTGACAAAACTCTTAAGAAGTGCTATTGTCATGACAACACACATCAAATAAATATATCAATTAAGGAAACAATGTCTCTTTGGACATATAAGGCCAACAATGAATATTGCCTGACTAACTCTACAGAGGAGATTTGGTTCCAGCTATAACACAAAATGATCACAACAACAAACCTAACAGTAGAAATTAGCTTTCGAGAAAACAAGGGATCAGAGGTCTGCCTAAACTTAAATACAATAGAAGATATCAAACAGGTTGTCAATCTAGATCACCTATTTTTTCTGTTCGATCTGGTAGCAAAAGAAGAGCTAATAGAGATATATAGACACAATACAAGTATAGCATTCCACTTTAATAATTCACAACCAATCAACCTTCTCCTAGAAATTCTTGACCTGGTAGGAGCAGCAAACAGCCAATTATATATTTCAATCAATACATTCAGAAAAATCAAATTGAAAATGTCAGAATATTCTAACCAAAGAGTTAAAAACATTGTACAGTTTTCTGATTGAAAGTATCAATACCATCTGTAATCAGAAAAACATCAAATTAAAGTTAAAAAAGAATACAATCCCTTCAGAACAGCAGAACATCGAATCAATTATAGGAATTGACAATATAATAGAACCAATATACTATATTATGGAACCAAGAATTAAAAATAAGTAGGGTTACAGATCTGTAATATGGATCAAAAAAGTGCAGCACATTTTCGGACTCACTAATACCATAAATAATTCTTCAATTGGAAAAAGGCAAAACACTAGCATAAAAATATTTAACCTTCAAACTCTAACAAAAGCGAACAAACTCTTTATCAAAAAGGACAAGATAAATTGCTCCTCATTACTAGTCTTCAGAACAAAAATAATTAGTGGAATACTTTTTATCAGACAACTTCTTTACGAAAGATATTCCAACACATATGAAGATAATCTGTGCTCCAAATATCTCACTAAAGCAAAGATCTAAAAACATGTCTTTGAGTGCTACAAAAGTATATCAGCATATAGAAAAATCAAAATAAAACTTAAGAAAAGCTTAACAAAATTCTCAAACAAAAATAGCTCAAAAAAGGAATTAGTCAACATGAACAATAAAATACAAAGACTAAATCTAGGAAGAAAGTTTGAATTGAACAAAGTCGCAAGTGAAATAATTGACATAGACTTTCACCTGTCAGCAAAAAGCCAAGCCAAATTTGCAAATAAAGCCTTGGCACTACTCTATATATTGATTTGAGTACTCAGGTCAACAACAGCCAACACTTTAATAGTCTCAGAAATCAAATGAAATGGTCATTCTCACATAATCACGAACACTAACAGAACTATTATACAATGAAACTCACCAAAAGAGTCATCTTTGATCAAACTAATTATAGAAATAATGAACCCACAAATGGATCCAAGTAGCAATTCACTCAAAATGCAAATATTTGTATCAGCTCTGGAAAGGCATTAACTATCTAGCACTAAAACTAATCTAAAGCATATTAAGTATGCCAAGGGTAGTAATAGTTAACATTATAGATAGGTTAACATTAATTTATGTAATATAGTATGTAAAGATGTTTGATGTAACTCGAGTATAATTCTATATATCAATAAAGTTTTACATCTGATGCTTTTTTACGATTAAAAAAAAAAAACAATTACTATGTACGATTCTCAAGTACTCTTTATATATAATCTGAACCTTAATTCTCTTTCTCTATTCTGGTCAATTCTTGTCTCATTTTGCTTAAAAGCTTCTTAATTATCTACAATTACTTGCTTCTCCATATATAAATTCAACACTGATTTACATAAGTATATCAAACATCAAGTAAAATATCCTTACAGTAATCTTATTCAAATTATTAATATACAACTCAAAAATAAACAAATTACCTTAACCTAGATCTTTAACAAAAAACAATTCCCTCTATTCACTTCTCAAGGCACACTGATATCTATTCCCCTTGTATACTCAACTATCCATAGTACATTCTCACTAATTAATTTCAATCTTGCAACTAGCATTACACAATAGATTAAATTAATAAACTATTACACCAACCTTTTTAATATTCTCTTAAGCGAATTTGCCATAAACAAACCCAGAAGCTGTTACGAAATGAACATTATTATTAAATCTAACAAAAGACTATCAAAATCAAACAGAATAAAATTCTGATTACTAGCAACCTTCAGAACCAAGATCATAGAAAATCAACTTTCTACTTAAGTCAAACTTCACAAAAGATACCCTTTTCTCTACAAAAATAATCAATATTCTCGATGCAAAGTCCACTCAGAAACTCTAGATCACATCTTTTTGTGTCATTATAGTTTTTCCACACTGAGGAAAAAAAGAGACAAACTTGAGACCCTCATCACTTTCAACATCCCCAAAGAGAAACTAAATTCAAGTGAGATATATCTTCTCCAAATAACCAACCTAACAGGCAAAATTTTACTTGATCTAGCTTTCGACAAGTTTAATAACTCCTTTAACATCATTTGGAAAAAAGAAGAGATTTCAAATTACTCTTTCAAAATCTTGAACAAAATTTGAAAACAGCACTCAGCAACTGCCACTACTTTAACAACTTTAGAAATTATATGGAAAAAAACTATCTTAACTACAATTCTTAACATTAACCTCTCAAACACAAGCACTTTTCAGAAAGTTTTTAGCACCTTAAAAAATTCAAATAATTTTACTGACAAAAAAATTTTCATACCAACCATAGTATCATTATTTTGAATAAGCATTGGCCATTTAATACCTTTAGTATACAAATATCTACTTAATGCCATTGTGTACTAATTGTAGAGTTGCAATAGGCTATAATTAACTTAATTTCTATGTATTGTTAAAGTAAAAAATGAACTATATAAATAATGAGAAAAATAAAAATAAAATGAAGTAGAATATAGAAAGTAATATGATAGATATGCAAAAAATATCTAGTATTTCTAGTATATTTTAGTATCTTTAAATATCTAGCAGGTATAACGAGTAATTATCAAGTACAATATA
>CAJVPV010001308.1:0-16393 GCA_910591835.1 Acaulospora morrowiae
GCACAATAAGGTAGTAGACACAGCTCCAAGAAACTTTATTAAGGAAGTTAACAAGACAGTGAATGTGAAAGCCTGGGTAGAAACTGGAAGAATACGACAGCTCCTAGGACAACAGATTGATTAACAAAGGAGCTATACCTGGAAGCAATTCTGAAGCAATCTAAAACTTAATGGACTAACCATGTCCTTTAAAGAATACAAGAAGAAAAGCTTTTGGATCAAATTGCTGCACAATGAACTATCAACATTAGACAAACTTGAAATAAGAAAACTCTGTCTTTACAGTACAGTAATGACATAAAGTAACACCTGATTTTTTTATTTTTAAAAAAACATTATTTATACAAAATTTTTATATATATTATGCTAATATTTTATTGCCCCTCCATTCACCTCTAATACTGCATTGATTTTTTTAGGCATTGAGGCAATAACTTCTTCGAGGATTGAAATATCAAAATTTTCCTATTCTTTCTTTAATGCAATTTTTAGCTCATCAATGGTTTTTGAAAAATCCTTTTGCTTCTGAATTTGATCCTTAAGCAACTTCCAAATATTCTCTATTGGATTTAAGTCTGGAGAATTGGCTGGCCAAGTCATAGTTTTAATTTTTTTCTCCTTCATTCATTTTTGAGTAATTTTCGCCGTGTGTATAGGCACATTATCTTGTTGAAATTTTGGTTTTTTTCCTGTTATTTCTATAACTGAATGCACAAAAGAGTTTAAATTATTATTTAGAATTTTAATATAGACATTTGCATTAATTCTTTCTTCTTTTTTTTTATTCTCGTCACAAAAAACTAGGGGACCTTTTAAACCTCCTGCGAAACACCCCAGATCATCACTGAACGTCGTCCACTTTTAAATATAGGAGCCAAGCAATCCGCTTCAAATCTTTCATTTGTATATCTCCAAACTCTTATTTGTCGAAATTGCTTACCAATCTCAACACAACTCTCATCAGAAAAAATAATGTTAGTCCAGTCACAGACTGTCATATTTTTGTTATTTTCACACCATTTGATATAAGCATTTGCATGCCTTTTTAAAATAAAAGACTTATGAGCTGCAATACATGAGTAAAGCCCAGAACTATAAAGTATATTTTTTGCAGTTGATAAACTGCATTTAAACTTTAGTTTATTAATTATATCACGCAAAGGTAAGTGTCGATTGTTTGTAACTTCTTGAACAAGTATATGTTTTTCTTGATCACTGAGAACAGGAGGTCTACCTGTTCATGGTAGGTTTTCAGTGTTTCCTGTTTTCTTGTACTTTTTAATAAAACGGCATATGGTAGTAGGGTCCCTCCCAAGTTCTTTCACAATTTGTGTGGCACTCAGAATCTTTAAAAAAGCAAGAATTTTGCCCTTCTCTATATCTGTCATTTGAGTATGGATTGATATCATTTTTGTATGCAATAGAGTGATACAGTGTCCGTGATATTGAAAAAAAGTAAACAACCGTGATTTTATAGTAGAATGGGGAAATATTACATATATAACTATCGGTATAGTAAAACATGTAAATCAGGCATTACTTTATGTCACTACTGTACTTTCTAGTAAATACTTCAAAACTGTAATCTTTGGTTGACACAGACTACCAAATCTAAGGACTTCAAAGGCCAAGTGGAACGTGACTTCAAAATCTCCTAGTAGACACTCCAAAGGATTTGATTGGCTTAAGCTGCCAAATCTAGAGACAAAAACTGTCAAGCAGGATGTAACTCCTACATATATGGTAAGCTGTCAGCACTGCCATGTTATACCTATACGTTAGTGTCCACATCGTCATTCTTTTCAAAATTATCTATTTGATATTAATATGTGATAGGCTGTTGGTAGTGGTATTGTTGTTGTTGTTATTGTTGTTGTCATTGTGGTGATTGATAATGCAATTTTGGTGAATTGTGATTGGTTGGAGTATAGTGTTGATCTTTTGATAGGGGTAAACTGATTTTGGTTTTTTGTTATAAAAAGAAAAAAGAATTGAAGTGTTTCTGTATATATGAGCAAAAAAGATGTCAAACCAAAGGCCTTTCTCTATGCAATCTTCATCCATAAGGTATCCAGTCTTGAGGAATTTGACCAAAAGTCCCATCCTTATGCAGCTTGAGTCTTTATAACCAAACTCTTGAAGTTGGCTCATATTTAACAGGTCTTTAATGTATGTAAAGTTTGTTATGTCAGTTTTGACAGAGATAACTCTTTGTCTTGAAGAAGAAAAAATGGTCTTTCATCCAATATGTCCAGACTTTGATCTTTCTGCCCGTAACACTTGGAACTACTCAACCTAAATCTCTTAGGTTATAGCAGAAAAGGGATAACCAGATATCTTCTTTAAAAGAGGATTTTTATTCTCGATAGTGGTAAAGGAAGGGAAAAAGTTTCTTTGGAGGAAAAAAATAACTTGACAAGGACCCATACTTGTCTCGTCAAAAATATCCTAAAAAGAAAAGTTTTTCAAATATTTGAGGGGAACAGGAAAGAGTTTTTTTCAAAAATCATATTATATTCGTATTATTAAATAATAATTAGTAAGTAATTAGAAATCGTATTTAATTCAGAATCATATTATCAATCCAATTTTCTTTTATAGTAATAAGAAAACATGTATAGTACCTATATTTGGTAAATAGAACACTAGTTTTAAAGGAATCTTATAAATTTCATACCATATTATCTCCTTAAGTCATCTAGACAATTGGATATTTATACTAACTAATTGTCTATTATATCAGTCTAACCATAATTATCAAACTCAAAGAGGCAACTGTTAGAGTGATCTGAGATAAGATTTTCATAATAACTTTTTATAGAAAGAGATACCAGATACTACAAGAAGCAAATTATTAAGCCACTGTTATATGAAACTGAACACCTTTGATATTTTTTTTTTTTTTTTTTTTAAAAGGTTAAATGGCATTAAATGCAAATTTATTGGGATTCAATATTATTTTTACATCAAACATCCTTTGTAATATATAACTACAATTAAATGCTAGCCTATCAATCTTTTTTAGTTCATGTCCAACGAGACAGGTTATACTCTTAAAGTGGCTCACCTTATTGGCCTCTCAGTTCAATCAACACTACTAGTAACAAGGGTAAGGAAAATCTTGTCTTTTTATAAGTGAAAACCTTCCCGGCGGTCTTCATTTCAGCTTAACGGCCCTACTCTCTTCCAATGGGCTGCTGATCTGGATTGCGTCAACTTTTAGCAAGTTATAGGGCTGTGTAGGTGCAGGATAGTCATTTTTGAAGTGATTAATCCAATATATTCTAGTTATATTCTTTCATGCAACCTTGATCAACTAGGATTAATCTCTGTATGGACAAACAGGATTGGTTAAAATGAAGTACAGCCCAGTCTATACATTCAAATTTGACATGATATTTGTATGATGTATTGTGGAGTTTGACCAGAATTAAATCAGAAGTCTTTCTTTATGCAATCCTTTCCTTATGTGGTCTATTGCAACTCTATAACCATCAGAAAAGCCAAAAGTCATACCTTCATGCAGCCTAATTAAGGGAGAATTGTGATAAATTTTTGTAACTAGACGGGTTTGAATCTTAGACCTTCACCTGGTGACCTATAGAGCTTTATCACTGAGCTATAGACCCATAGGTCACCTTTGACATCTTTCTTTTCTACCTTTTGGCAATTATTATAATATCAACCAAATGATCATTACACCATATCACTTTTTATGACTAGATTACAATCTCAACGTTCACTGAATCAGAATGTGAATTGGCTTCTTATAAGAAATAGCACATAACAGATTATAATACCAGATACTATATTAATTCTATTTAACCATTTTTATCTAGGATTAAACTAATATCTTGTAATCTGACCTGTGAAGTACTAACTACTGTACTATAGACCCATATATTTATTTTTTATTATCACTTAATACATTTTACTATATTATAAAAAATTAAAAATTTCTATTCAAAAAATTTTTTATTAAAAACCATAATCAATTTACTTCTATTAATTAATTATTACTTCTAATTCAATCAATTAAACTTTATCAAATATTAAAACAAATCTATATAACTAATATACTATACAATAATTATTATAAATAAAATTTATTTCAATAATAATAATTAAAACAAAATCATATTATAAATAAATAAAAAAAATTTTTTTTAAACTTGACTAGCTGGATCTTGCTTATATATTCTTTTTTATTTAATTTCCATATGCTTTCATCATATATTACAAAAGAAAACTACTTATGAATTACTTTAAATATTGCTAGACTATATTAGATTTTACCTTATGTTGACTTGTTACTATTGACTATAAATCCAGAAATCTACTTATGTCAAGGCTAACATGCTAAAGCTCCATTAGTGTTGTTATTGTATTGAAGGTTCAATTTCTAACTGGAAATGTATTAAAGAGAAATATAAAAAGGAAAACTGGAAGTAGTACCTATTGGACAAATAGAATCCTTGCAGAAAAAATTTTTCTAAACCCGATCACCTGCAGATAGGTGTATCATTTAATTTTTATCTTCCTAGAGCTACTCAAAAATGTATCTCACAGATTTACTGCCTATAGATTGTTTCAGCTATTGGTACTTACTGCTGTTTTGACTATCTTCCTGGAATAAGTAGCTGTTGAAGTAATCTATTATTGATTTGAAATAAGATCTTTTTAGAAACTTGCAGGAAGAAACACCAGATACTATAGGAAATGATCACCAAGTCATTCTACTAAAAGCAGACACTTCATATACCTTACAACTTCTGGTGATTATTGTAACACCAACTGGACAATCATCATGTCACAACATCTTTATTGAAAATCATAATCTCAATACTTGTTGAATTAGTATACTATATGAAATGACTTTTTATAAGAAACAATACTTATATAAATTATGGCATCAAGTATCATATTAATTTTATTCAACTATCCTTACATGGGATTGAATTGATATTTTGTGATTTTGACTTGTGGAGTGTTAACCACTATACTATAGACTCACAGGTCTCATAAATAAATAAATTAATTATTATATCAATTATTATTATATTAATATAACAAAAATATCAATAATTAAAAAAAAAAAACTCTTTTCCATATACAACTTTTTTCTTAAAAATTTCTTTTTATAGTAATTTTTCTTCAAAATTAAAGAAACAAATATTTTTTTTGCATTTCAATATCCAAAAGTTTTTCACACTTCCTCTTTTTTTACTACAAGAGCCTCAAGGAAATTAAAAAAGTATACTGATGCATCGGGATGGGACCTCTGGTCAGAGAAAAACAAGTTTAGGGACCTTGCTTTTTCTTTGGATTGCATGAGGAAAGGCTTGTGGCAGTTACTTCTTTATAAATCTTTCTTGAGTTCTTCCTATTTTCTTTTCTTTTCAATACACAAATCTTTTTAAATAACTATACTTTTTGCTTGAAGAATTTTTTTAAATCAAAATTGTTTATATTGTTAACTTGGAGCATCAACAATATATTCAATATTTACTTCTTATTATTACCCAGCATATTTTGCTGTGCCACCAAAAACATAAAAATCTCACTCAAAAAATTTCTTATCAAAAAACCACAATCAGTTTACTTTTGTCAATTGATCAATATTCCAAACTTAACCAATCAAATACTACTAATTTTTCAAACAAATCTGTATAACCAAAACACTACACTTTGATCAATATAAACAAAACCTTTATGGCGACAACAATTAAAACAAAATTACACTACCAATAAACAAACCAATTACAAATCATATAACTACAACAACAATATTATCACCATGACTAATCATCTATCAAAAAGATATATTATCAATACTATTATATACTTTGAACAGTAGCTTGACCATTTCTGAAAGTGCAACAGTACTTCAGTTAAATAGAACTATCAGCATGGTATGCCTAGTAATTTTATCTAAAACATCTATAGCTTCACAATTAGTGTTGTTGCATTTATTTTTTTTGTTTTTGTTTAGTATTTTCTTTTTTTTTCAATTTTTAATTTCTTATAGTTTTACATATAAACTTGAGTAGGTATTTATAGCTGCTTGGTACTATTTAGAATATATATTGGTTTTAATATTTATTTTTCATGTTGCTTAGATAGTTTCTGTAGGCAAGTTAGCATTAGACTTATTAGCTTAGCAAATTATATAAAAGATGTTGTTACTTTCTCCATGTATAAATTTTAAACAATTTTATAATTAATAAAGTAATGATGTTTACTTACTTAAAAAAAAAAAAAAAAAAATATCAATAATTATAATAACAAATTATTATTTTTTTTAAGTAAATAAACATTATTGCTTTATTATAATTGTAAAATTATAAAAAAATTTATATACAGTATGAAGAAAGTAACAACATCTCTTATATGACCAATTGATCAATGAGTTTGATACTAATATAAAAATCTTAATAAAATTATTAGTAATTTAAAAGACAATAAACTTGAGCAATTATTATTTTAATTTTAACAGAGTTAAAAATTTATTCAAATTAAAAGGACATTTTTTTATATATGTTGGCTTTATACAATATAAAAATACTGTATATAAATAAATAAATATAAAAATACATATATTTGATTTTTTTTAAATGGACTCTTTCTGCTGATCCTTTTGCCAACACAAAAACAGATGTTCCAAAAAAATTTTATATTTCTTTGTAATATAGTTTATATACTTTCCTTAATAACATCAATATCTAGAGGCTATAGCCTCTCCCTCTTGTTTCTTTCTTTCTTTGATATAAACTTCTTGTATCTCAATAAGTAAATACAAGAAAATTCTATCTACAAAGTCAAAGGCAAGAACACTTTGTTAGAAAAAAGAACTTGTAGAAAAAATACCCTCCTCTTTTTTTCCAGAGATTCAAGACTCCAGAAAAGATTAATATAGGCTTTTGAAACTCTTCTCTTATTTTTCTCAAGTCTCTCTCCTATCCTTTCAAGCATGTATACTTTTTTCTGATTTTTCTGGAGAATTTTGCCTACCTCAGTTTGACCTTGAATTTTTGGTTATACTGGAACTCCTGAATGATGATTGGTTAGAAATTTGAACTGGTTGATCTATATATAGCAAGAAATATAAACAAGACACGTAATTCCCACGTGTCCCATCTTGTATAACAACAAACCTGATGATGCTATTGGACACAGTGAAAAGAGTAAGATGATGAGGTGTTCATTTTGTCATGATGTGTTATGGTGCTCCCTTTCTCCTCTTAGACTGGTTTCTTTTCTCTTCAAGATCAAAAAAAGTCTCATTTCAATTTAGTAACAGGCTTCCTCTATTGTTGATTATTCTGAAAATGGTTGAAGAAAGGAGTCTTGAAACTATCTACTGGTTGAATAAAGCTATAAATTCTTGGAGATTTGGCTGGAAGAGAAATCGCCAATTAAAACATCAACTCTCTCCAAGGTTAGAAGTCTTCGAGCATAAAGTTTCAAGAAATACTCTTCTGAAAATTTCCTTAAACGTTCTTGGTCAACAATGAAATAGCAGAAATTAAATGGTTCATCCAGCTGCAAGTGGTAGCAAAGGATTTGTCCTGATGGACTGAAGTTGACATTGGAGGATTTTTATTTATCAGAACAAACTTTTCAACTACCCTTTTCATTTCTCTTTTGTTTCTTAAAAAATAAAAATTTTTTATCTCTTAGAACCACAGGTTTGTTCAGGAGTGACGATCTGAATATAAGCTGGCAATGATCTTTCAAAACATAAACTATGATGCCTTGTTTTGAAAAGGAGCAATATTATCATTCCCTATGATTATATCTAGAGAGTTTAAATTTAGAAAGTTTAAGATAGTTAATATTATACAGTAATAGCTTAATAAATCTACTCCCTTGTAGTGAGATAGTTAGTAAATAGCTAAATCATGTGGGTAACATGGTAGTCTTGGTATTAAGGATTCAAGAATCACGTACAAATCTAAATTCATTGACAGGTGTTCTGCAAATTATGTGATAGTTTAGCTTTAGTATAGTGTTATATATATTGTATTACTGTTTTTTAAAATTGGATAAATAAATACAACTCTTGCAGTCTGATTAGAGGCAAAAAAAAATAAAAATAAAAATACATACAGTATATCTATATAAAGCTTAACCTCTGGAAACATATATACTTAATTAATATAAATAAAATATAAAAAAATATAAAAAAAATAATATAAACAATATATATGCTCTATAGCCTTATGTTCTTAATTTGGTTATATTAGCTTATAGTAATTAATTAGTAATGTCTTAATAGTATAACTATATATATGTTCATATTTAATTTAGACATTTTTCAAAACTATATTATGTTTATATTATTAAGTAACAATTAGTAAGTAATTGGAAATTATATTTAATTCAGAATTGTATTGTCAATCAAATTTTCTTTTGTGATAATAAGGAAATATATATAAGCATGACACATTATTAGGAATCAAAATCACATCATATATATATAAGACAATTGTCTAGAAGCATGTCTCAAATTTGCAGATTATCAAGAGTGAATCAGATATCTTCTGGGATATTCAGATTGCTTGATACAGTATGGATCCCATAGCACAGTTACAGGTCAAGATTGTTACAGCTAGCTTGCCTATAGTAAACTATTTCAGTTACAAAAAAAAAAGAAATATTAAAACCAATACATTATTAAAGATAGTACCAAGCAGCTATAAATATCTATTTAGATTTTTATATAAAAAAATTATAAGAAATAAATATTAAAGAAAAAAATATATTAAGCAAAGATATAGATACAAAAAAACTAATTATAGAGCTAAGAATATTTCAAAGAATCATATCACTCTAATAGTTCTATTTAACTAAAATGCGGTATATATGTACTTATTACAAATGACCAGACTACTGTCCAAAGTATACAATAGTATTGATATTATATTTTTTTAATAATCAATTGGTTGTAATGATTATATTATTATTTTGTTAATATAATTAATAATTGGTTTGATTGTTAATAATATAATTGGTTTATTTATTGATAATATAATTTTGTTTTTATAATTATTGCTAAATAAGGTTTTTTTATATTTATCAGTATATAGTGTTTTGGTAGTATGGATTTGTTTGAATAATTGGTAATATTTGATTGATTGATTTTGAGATATTGATTAATTGATAAAAGTAAACTGATTACAGTATTTTTGTTTTATGTTTTTTGTGGTACAGCAAAATATGCTAGATAATAGTAAAAAATAAACAATAATATATTGCTGGTTCTCCAAGTCAACAATATAAATATTTTTAATATGTGATTTGGTTTTTTGATTTATAAAGAAAATCTTTAAGAAAAGAATATAATTATTTAATAAGAAATGTGTATTAATAAGAAGTGAAAATGTAAAGAATTCCAAGAAAGATTTATAAAGAAGTAATTATTACAGGCCTTTTCTTATGCAATTAAAAAAAAAAGCAAGGATTCAAACTCACTTTTCTTTGGCTAGAAGTTCTATCTTGATATATCAGTATATTTCTCTAATTTTCTTGAGATTCTTGTAATAAAGATAAAGAATGTATAAATGATTTTGGGATATTGAAAAACAAGAAAAATATTTGTTTCTTTAATTTTAAAAGATAATTATTAAAAAAGAAAATTTTTAAAAAAAAAGTTGTATATGAAAAAATGGTTTTTTACAAAAAAAAATAAAAAACAATCTATAATAACAAATTATAATTTTATTTTGAATAGTGAATTGATTATTTTAAAAATCAATATTCTATTTCAAAAGAATAAAACAACCAATATAATATACTTAATTCAAGATATTTTTTATATAATAATTAGTTTTTTTTATATTTTCTCTTTAATTACTACAAAATATTCAAATTTAAATAATAATGCTATTATTATTATTATTGTTATAGTTCTAAAAATTGAAATTGAATAGACTTATATAAACTTGTATAAGATTTGAAATATTATTAAAAGTGATATTGAATTATAACTCATATATTAAATTTAATATAAATCTGAGAATCAAGAATTGAATTGAATTGAATTGTTAAAATTATTAACTATTATTATTATTATTTGTCAATTATTATATTCAATCAACTATTTAAAAAATATATTATTAATATTTTTATATATTTTGAATTATAGCTTAACTATTTTGGAAAATACTATTATATTTTAGAAAAGTAAAATTATTAGAGTAGTATAATTATTAAATATCCTTTATATTATAATTAATTTTGTTATTATTATTTTTTTGTTTAATAATATTTTTTTTGTTTGATATTTTTATTTTATTTTTATTATATATAATTCCAAGTAAATATTTATAGATACTTGATATTAAAAAAAAAAAATTTTTTTTCACATACAATTTTTTATTTTTCAATATTCAAAAATTCTTCATATTTTTTTTTTTTTTTTTACTATAAGAGTTTCAAGAAAATCAAAGAAGTATATCGATATATTGGAATGAAATCTTTGACCAAAGAAAAGCAAGTTTGAAATCTTAATTTTCTTTGAATTATATAAGGAAAGACTTATAATAATTACTTTTTTATAAATTTTTCTTGGAGTTATTTCTATTTTCTTTTCTTTTCAATATATAAATCTTTTTAAATAATTGTATTTTTTTATTGGAGAACTTTTTTTTATCTAAAAGAATCAAACTTTAATTAAAATTGTTTATATTATTAACTTGAAGCATCAACAATATATTTAATATTTATCTTTTATTATTACTTAGTTTACTTTGCTATATTATCAAAAATCAAAAATTTTCACTTAAAATATTTTTTACTAAAAAACTATAATTAGTTTATTCCTGTTAATTGATTAATATTTTAAACTTAACTAATTAAACATTGCTAATTTTTTAAACAAATTTATATAATTAAAACATTATACTTTGATTAATATAAACAAAATCTTTTATAATAACAACAATCAAAACAAAATCATATTACCGACAAACAAACCAATCACAAATTATATTACTATAATAACAATACTATTACCATAATTAATCATCTATTAAAGAAATATATTATTAATATTATTGTATACTTTGAACAATAACTTGATTATTTTTGGAACTGCAATAATTATATTTTAGTTAAATAAAACTACTAACATAGTGCATCTAATGATTTTATTTGAAACATTCTTAGCTTTACAATTAGTTTTTTTATATTTATCTTTTTGTTTAGTATTTTGTTTTTTTTTTCAATTTTTTATTTCTTATAATCTTACATATAAACCTGAGTAGGTATTTATAGTTGCTCAGTACTATTTAAAATATATATTAGTTTTAATATTTATTTTTTATATTATTTAAATAGTTTCTGTAGGCAAGTTAGCATTAAACTCACTAATCAATTAGTTATATAAGAAATATTGTTATTTTCTATATGTAAAATAATTTAAAATTTTTATAATAATAAAGAGATAATATTTATCTACTTAAAAAAATATATATTTGATATCTTTTAATATTATTGATTTATTCAATCAATAAATAGGTTCAAGATTTTTTTTTCAATTATTTTTAAAATAAATATTATTATTTCAACTTATTGTTAAATTGAAATATAATTTAAATTTTAGAGTTATTTTCAATTTTTTTTAAAAAATTATAAAAAAAGAAGAAACAAAAAAAGAAGTTGTTGTTTTTTTTTTATAATTTTAATTTTATCTAATATTTTTTATACTATTTTTGTCAACTAAAAACTATTTAACTAATCTATAATTTTAATCAATTATTTTTCAAAAAATCTAATATATTTAAGAATTTAAAGTTAAACTAAAGTAGGTAAAAATTTTCATGAAAGTTAAAAAAAAAAAAACATGTTTAAAAAAAAAAAATTAAAAAATTAAAAAAATAATTAAAGATTTTATTGTTTTTTTGAATTTTTGAATCTCTTGAAAGTTTTTAAAAAGTATTTTTCTTGTTAATTTTTTTTTAAAAAAGTATTCTTGCTATAGATTTTTAGATAAGTTTTTTGTATTTAGTTGCAAAATAAACAAAAAAATGATTTGAAAAAGAAAAAAAAATAAGTAATAATTGCTATTTACTTTGTTGGTTAAGAAATTAGTATTGTTAAAGAAATCTTTAAAAAACAGCTGTTTTTGAATTGATAAAAAAATCAGTAGAAAAAATCTTTTTTCTTGAATCTTAATAAATATATATTTAATGTTTATTAATTTTTACTGCTATACTAGCATTTACACTGCTAAATAAAGCTTATAAAATTAAAGGTTCATTATAACTATATTTGTATTGAATCAATAGACAATAAACAATAGACAATTACGTATTAAATGTTTCAGAATAGATCATGTGACGAACATATTTGTTATAGCTATTTATATTCCCAGGCACAAGTTAGTTTTCTTGAGTTGTTTTTGCCGCAGTTTTTTCTTCATATTTCTAAAAAAACATTAATACACACATATTGCATCTTTAACTTTCTTTATCTGTTTTCTTTATATTATTATGATGCACCCATACTTTCTTGCAAGTATCGTTGTTAGTGTTGCTGTCGTCGCCTACGTTGTGTATACGGTATACCAGGAACCTCAACCCATTTTTGTTGAGGGAGGAGGTGAAAAATATAATGAAAAGCCACAGGAGAATCGTAGTGACGATGGTGACGAAGATTCTTTAGACAATTCAGACGAAAAATCTGGTCTTAGAAGAAGGAAAAAATCAAAGGACGTTAATAGTCAACAAAGTTCGAACATGCGTGAACACGTAAGCTTTACCCTGATCTGTTTATATAATTTTAAAAAGATTTCAGATATTAATATTAATGTCTCGCCATATTTTAGAGCGATTATGATGAGCAAGAACTGCTAGATAGGTTATCATATTTAAACGCAGTGGAACAGGAAATCGAACGAAAAAAACTTCAATTAGCCGATGAAGAACGCATTCTTGGTGAAAAAGAACGTGAAATTGAACAAAGAAAACAAAGCTTACTTGAAAGTTCTCTCTCCAGCTCAATTTCTGAATTAGGGAATTTATCTACTGGCACTACCTTTCATAATATTTCTAACACCTCTACTTCCACGAATAATATAGTGGAAATTCCCCATGAGCAACCATTAATTGAAGTTTCATCCCCTATTTCGCTGGTCTCACGCTTACCATCTACAAAGACCATTAACAGCTCTTTGAATGATGAACATGATAATGAGAGTCATACTTTCTCGGATTCAGCAGCAAACACCATTCTCACACAAGATTTATCTCGTATCAGTCACCAACAAATGACACCCGTTGTAAACTATCCTTTAGCTACAGTTAATTCTCCTAATTCCACTATTTCTTCTCAACATAACCAAGATGATTCTGTTAGACAATCTCCTAACCAGTCTCATCTTACGGTGAAATCCGCTAGATCGGATGACGCTTGGTCTGAAATTGAATCTGTTCTTTCCGAGAACATTGGTAGTATCATGTCTTCTGCTGTCGATATCGATATGGAAGATGTCGACGTTATAGAGCATTAGTTTCAATAACTTTTAATAATAATGTGTGGTGCTTTTATGACTACTACTAGTAGGTCAAATTTCGCGAAAGTTAAGATATAAACTGAAAGCATTCTTCTTTCACTGACATTTTGTTTTCTTGTTCCTTTAAATTACCATCATAAGGTCAATCACTACACGACAATTTATTTATGTTTTATTCCTTGTAAAAAACATTAAGGAGCACTATATTAAGTTCTCAATGTTTTCACGTGACCTGTAAAATATTAGTAAAAACGCCGTGTCACTTCCTACATTGTTATATTGTAATAAAATAAACGTGTTGGCATTTCGAATTCGATTTGGAACATTGCCTGAACAATAAATGCAATTTGAGGATATGTATGTTTTATAACTATTGTAATGTTTTTCTCCTACGATTAATGCTACAATATTCTCATTTAGGCGCTGATGCCAAAATAAAATTGCTACTGATAAATATAATTTTACAATATCGTTTTAAAGCCAAGAAAAATTTTACTTCCGACTTCTTTCTTTTCTTATTAACTTCGGCGATGTTTGATCTATACGGCCTCGAGTCTGAATAATCTGAGGTCGTCCGAATGTTTTTAATTCTGGACCTACTGACTGTTATATGCATTAAGGCACTTTATATTCTCGTCAGAACTATAACAATTCGACAACAATTCTAACAATTCTGACCATAATTTTGGGTCTATTTCGGATGGTGGTGGATCAACTTTTAACTTTTCTCCGGGAAGGAAACAATTTTTTAAATCATTATATGCCGCAATGGTGGACTTTACTGCAATGTGGAGGTTTTTAATCGATTGTTTTAACTCAAAGAAGGAATGAAAGAAAATTCAGAGCACATTTTATTTATATTAATAGAACGAAATAAGTCAAAAAAATTTCGGATATTTACCATATATTCCTGTAGTTTACAAAGGCTTACATCACTTGTATTTTCAGCATTCTTACTGACGTCTGAAGTCCAAATTAAATCCGATATATTAATATTTAATCCATCATATTCTTTGATACTTGTGATGGATTGAGGTGAAGAAGTACAATCTATAGAAGGCATTCCGTTCGGTAAATGAATGAATTCTTTTTCAGAATTGGATGACGACCTATCATGCCATGAGTATTCTGATAATTGTGGTGTTATTGGTTGGTGATAAACCGAGGATGTGGATACTTGATTTACGTAATATAAGGGAGGCTGTTTCGCAATTCGTGTTGAGTCAAAATTCTGTTGAGATGAAGTTGACGTGAAGTATGGAGGTAGCGTTAGGTGATCCAAAGTTTTTGAAAATGAGTTAACTGACAATGTGCACAAACGTTAAATTTGAGAATTTTCTGTGTAGAAATCGAAAAGAACTCGTTTTAATTATACCTTCTTCCGATATTTCTGAAGTTTTTAATTTTTCGAAGTCTTTTGAGATCGTATCGCGTTCTGTTTTTCCCAACTCATGGAGAGTCAGTACCTTAAAATGTCTGTTTACTTTCTTATAATCTTTGGAAATCGTATCACGCTCTGTTTTTCCTAGTTCACGAAGACTCAGTACTTTAAAGCGTTTTGGGATTTTTTCCATTTCACAGGTTTGAGACATATCTAAAATCTATTATCAAAAAGATTCAAGTGAATTGAAATTCTAAATGTTGAAGCTCGGAACTATAAATGGCAACAGAATTAGAGTTAAGCCACCCCACTAGACGTGGCTGTGTCAACGCGTTTTTTACAAAAATAAAAGATATTTTATTATTATTATTTTTTTGTAGAAAAACATCATTTCATTGTTTATTTATATATAGTAGGATTTTGTAGAAAAACATCATTTCATTGTTTATTTATATATAGTAGGATATAAATCTTGATTAAATATGTAAAAAATAAAGTTTGCTTAATGATACAGTATATACGTAATTTTATTTACTGTATGTAACTTATATTGTTTGAATTTTAAATTAATTATTAATAAAGCAATTAAATTAATTATTAATTATTTTAAAGAACAAAACATTTATATACTGTATATACTATACATATTATAAAGAATAAGTACTATCTATATTTCTTATAAAAATTCAATTTTTATTATATTGATTTGAAAATTTTAATATTAATAGTTTTATTATAACTTTTAAATTATTTATTTTTTAAAAAATTATCTAATACAAAATTAAAAGTTAATAAAATTCAAGTTATTTTTTTAAAAGTACACAGTGAAATTAGTAAAAAATTTACTATAGTAAGATTTTTTTAAATTTTATTATTAAATCCATTATATCAAGATTATTTTATTATAACTATTTTTGAGTCTATTCCACTATATTGAGATTTTTATATGTTTCCACTATATCAAATATCCATTATATCAAATTTCACTGTATATATATTTTTGATTTTTTTTTTAATTCACAATTAAGCTATAAAGAACTATTACAAGTATAAAAATATATACAAAATATAAATATTCTTTAATTCAATTTATCTATTAACAACTAAATTCAAATTGTATTACTTTTTTTATATAGAAACTATATAAAAAGAAAGATAATAATAAAAAATAGATAAAAAAAATTATATAAAAAAAGAAATTGAAACAAACAAAGAAAAAAACTATTATTTGTTTTATATGTATTGCTAAAATTTATAGATTCTTAATACAATTGATACAATTATTTGATGCAATTAATTGAGTTACTATTAAAACATATAAATAATTAAGACATAATACAATTATTTTTAAGAATTTTAAGAATTAAGTCAATAGCAAATAATTTATACATTATATTGTTACGGTGAAATATGGCGAGTTTGTCGTTTCTGTTCTGTCTACGCCATACTATGTTGGAGGATGGTTTCTCCTCAAAAGAGACGTGTATATTTGACTC
>CAJVPV010001309.1:0-16392 GCA_910591835.1 Acaulospora morrowiae
CCTTTGAGTGGTGTTCTTTCATCTATACGGGTATATCTTTTGCGAGTCTTAACAACTGCATTGATGTTATGTAGAAATCAGAATGTTGCTTTAGGATTTGGTACTGGGCTGTGGGTTCCGGACAGGTTCTTTGTGTTTGCAAATGTTTTGAACCAATTGGGCTCTGGCAAGAGGAAGAATATTATAATAGTTGTTTATTAAATTTAATATTATAATAGATTAAATCAATATACTTAAAGTGAAGTTTATTTCTTTGAAATAAAATTTTACTATATATTATTATTTTTTTTTTTATTATTTGTAAATTAAATAAATAATTATATTTCACATCTGTTTCATATTCACCCAAATGTTCATGTTTACAATAGACAGAAAACTATTTGCTAACTAAACAAATAACTATGTTTTGCTATGTTTTATATGCAGAGTTTCTGTACTTCTTTATAACAGAAAGTTAAATAGTAATTAAATAAAATAGTTAATAATTCAATATATATATATATTATAAAAAATTATTAGAAATAAGATAAAAATATTTAAAACTATAAATATAGACTAATTTTAATTAAAAATATATTATTTATATATCAAAAAAAATTAACTATACTTCTTAATATTAGAAAGTTAATTGTTAACTAAGTATATAACTATATTTTTTAGTAATAAAAAACTAATTACTAACTAAACAGATAACCATATTTTACTATACTTCTTCATAACAGAAAGCTAAATAGTAATTAAAATAAATAATATATTTTTTATTAAAATGGATTAATTTTTGATTAAAAATTTCATTTATATGAAGTTATTAGAAAGATAGTAAAAACTTTGAAAATCTATAAAAATCCAATTTTAATCAATTTTTGTATTTAAAAAATCCACTATTATATTACTGAAAATATGTAAATATTAACCTTAATAAAGTTTGCTAAGCAAGGTTTATATTAATATTCAATAACAATAAAAAATTTTAAATTTTATTCAAATTAAAAAAAGTTTTTTTAATAATAATTTTATTTAATTTTATTTATTTTTTTATATTATATAAATTATAATTTTTTGATTTTATATTTTATTTTATAATTAAATAAAAATTATTAAAAATTATAAAATTTTATTTAAATATATTTTAAAACTTAAAAATAAAATAATATTAATTTTATTAAAAATATTTATTTTTTGTATAAAACAAATAAGTTTTTATAATATAATAAAAAAAAATTTTATAATATAAACTTAATCAAATTTCTTTATTAATTCATATATAAAAATTTTCAAACTTGTTTAAATGAAAATTTTTAGTTTCTATTAAATTAAAAATGATTTTAAGTAATTTAAAACTGTGAATTTTCAAAAAATTATAACTTATACTGTATATATTTGTATTTTCCATTGTTTCTCATTAATATATTTCGGTTTTTTCAATACAAAAGATATTATATTTACGATTGAAATAAAGGCATATACCAATATACAACAGTATGTATGTATATTTTTAAAAATATATTTATTACTTTGATTAAATTAAATGTTTAAATACTATTGAATTTTTAATTAATTAATTTTTTTAGTTTATTTGTTTTTTTTAATGAACTGACGATCATATGAAGATAAGCAGGCTGGTAACAAAAAAGGATTATCTTCAAACCCTGCATTTCCTAAAGCACGAGAAAAGGAATGATCGGGAGCGCGTTAACCTTTCATGAATGAGCTTCGCTGAAAAAACGTGATTATAAAACTATTAATTTAGTCGCACAATTTAAAAGTAAAAAAAAATAGTAACTTTGTAAGACAGTATTCAAGCGCATTATCATTTTCGACATCTGCACACAAAACACGAATTCGAGTCACGGACCGAATTGATTCTGGTTTCCGAGAATGCCATTCCGGACGCTAGGACCGAACCCGGGATTCTAACCGATTCTTCAGCACATGTACAGAACGTGCATCTTGCATATACAGTAGGACGTTATCACTGGGGTCCACGATTACCACGATTACAGTGGATCTGGGCAATGAATTGTTGATGCCTGAGAACAATGTTCATTTTAATGTGACAGATCTCCATTGTGCTTCATTGTTTTCTTTTTTCGGGAAAAACACGAGCGGTATTTTTTTTTCGCTGTAACACAATAAAAATTTTCTGCATATCACCTGGTGACATAAAAAGTTAAATTTATCCCACGTTAACGTTCTCAAGGAAGAAAATTATTTTCAACCTTCACTTCCATTATCACCAAGTTCATAGCCAACTGCACAGAATAGCACGAAGATTATTTGGTTAAACACATGACTACTACTTCATGTACTTCGCAAAGTGAAAATCCTAATCTGCAATCAGTGTATGACCGAGTCTCGGGTTCTCCGAAACGCGAATACATTGACGTTATGACCCCAAATTCCACAAGTCATGTGTATGTCGAAAGAGGTAATAGAACTCCTAGCCACCAGATTACGCAACTCACTGATCGCGTTTATGATAAAGCGGAACCTGAAGGAATTGATATTAAGCAAATTCATGGATCTTCGAAAAACACGCGCTCGGGTAAAATGGGTCGTAAGTACAGAACCTTGGTCTCTGACACGAAGTTATCCCCTACATCAAATTTCGAATTGAATGGAGATAATATCAATGGTGAACATTGTAAAATAGCACAGGATACGGACTTTTTGTGGTAGGATAATTTGCAGATCATTAGTCTAATGCCAGTTAAATTAATTCTCACATTATACGGGTCGAACGGATTAGTCCAATTTGTTTAGATATTATAAAGGAGGCGTTTGTGGGACGATGCGGACATTCCTTTTGGTAACTATAAGATAACTTGAGTATTCCGTCAGTAGAAATTCTAAAGATTTTCAAATTCGATTCTTTACTAGTTACAAGTGCATCTTCAGCCACCTCGACTCACGTCAAGATTGTCCAACTTGTAGTTCTCACCTAACAAGAGATCAAGTATATCCCAACTTCTTGCGTTCGTTTCCTCCAAGTTCCAAATAGTGTCATACTTCTTCAATTACGCGTTCACGCTAAATTATGTGTCCATATTAGTGAATAGGATATTGGAAAAGAATCATTCAATAGTCGTGAATCGAAATGATTTTACGCCATCATCACCTGCCAAGAGCTTGAAAGAAAAGATACTCAAAGACGATTTGAGCGTTGAAGGTTCGTTTCTGGAAATTCACCCTTGGAACCATTTTCTTCAACTTCAAATGAGTGAACGAACGAAATTATATTGTCTTCTAGAAATAGACAACATGGTAGTGACACTTCTGGCCAAAAAACAAAAAATTGAATCTTTCGAAAGGGAAGATGAATTGGATCTCTTATTCGACTTTTTGTCTCGAACTAAAATTAAGAAACAAGAAGTATTATGATTCAAATATCTAGTATCCAATTTTATTTGAGCATCATATTAACGAACTTAATTTAACAATTACAATTAAACTTTCAAGTTGCTTACTCAAACCACAAGAGAAATTGAATGTTTAAAAGAAGATTTGATTTCGGTTCAACAGGAGATAGGTTACCGGTCTCAACTTCCAAAAAGCACAAAGTCTGAAGAAAAAGCGGCAGAATCTAGTATTGACCATTCAGAAGAAATTCCGTCCGTCAATGAAATGGAGATCAATGAGGACGAGAAAAAAGATCAGGAACAAACAAGGAAGCGAAAACATACAGTATGTGACATGTTATTGAATTTACTTTGAATTGACGCACAAACCTAGAATTTCTTTTATTCGCAACTTAGGAAGTTGATAGTTCCACAGCCGAAGATATCGTAACATTCTTGGACAGGTAACGCTAGTGCATCCAAGCTATTGAAGAATTGGAAACACATTATTCTAAACTAATCGATGTACTGCCTTTGTCATTTCATAATAGGATAGAGATTACTCGCGAGCAAAATTTGCAAAACAAGAAGCAACGCATGATAAAACATTGTGATGATCTGGAACAATGTTATTTTTCGAATAGATTGTCTTGTAGTGAGTGTTGGTCATGAGTTTGTACGACAAAATTGGTAACCATTACGTTAGCTGACTCGGGTATATCATAATGCTGTCAGCAAATTCACAAGGACTATCTAGCTTTTCAACAACATTAAAGACCTTTACCAGATATTCAAGTTTTCGATTGATAAACACTTTGCGCTATGCAGATATATTTAATACCTCTTCGATAGTCTCCACGATTGAATTCGACAGGGATGACGAGTATTTTGCTACTGCAGGTGTAACAAAAAAAATCAAGATATTTGAATATGCGAATATTGAAAGGAATAATAATTACGAGGATGCTTTCGGAGGACTAACATCGACCAGCATCAGAGATAGTGCTGGCGGAACACGAAAGATCATGGATACCTTCCTTACCTATCCTATCAGGGAAATGAATTGTCGTAGTAAAATTAGGTGACCTTATTATTTCTTTCTTTGGTATATTAAAATTTACATTAATCAAGCATCTTTATATAGCTGTCTGTCGTGGAACAATTATATCAAATCTCAAGTTGCGAGCGCTGATTACGATGGAATTGTTTCTTTATGGGATGTCAACACCGGAAATCAGATTATTTCATTCGATGAGCATGAAAAGCGTGCTTGGAGCGTAGATTTTGGAAGGATGGATCCTACAAAATTAGCCAGTGGGAGTGATGATACAAAAGGTTTGATATTATCTTGTTTTCTGAAGCAAATCTATTCTAACATACGCCATTCTAATACTGCCAATTAATTAATTACCTAGTCAAGATTTGGTCGACGAATCAAAAAAATTCGGTGTTTACTCTTGAAAGCAATGCCAATGTTTGTTGTGTAAAATTTAATCCAGAAATTAGTCATCACATAGCATTTGGTAGTGCTGGTAAGTTTAATCATCGTAAATGTAGTTAAACTCAATATCACTCATGAATCTTCTCTACAAATAGATCATCATATTCATTATTTTGATCTAAGGCATAGTCGTAAGCCACTCTTTGTTTATAAGGGTCATCGTAAAGCTGTTTCTTATGTAAAATACACGAGACGAAATGAATTAATTTCTGCGTAAGTAACTCTCATTATTTGCTATTACTTGACGGGTGTAATTAACTTTGAACTTCAAAACAGCTCTACCGACAGCACACTTAAGCTTTGGGATATTGATACTCAAACCTGTGTGCGAACTTTTACTGGTCATATAAATGAAAAAAACTTTGTTGGCCTAAGTACATCATCTGATTGGATTGGGTGTGGAAGTGAAGACAATTCAGTCTTTGCATATTATAAAACACTGAGTAAACCTGTTGTCAAATTTAAATTTGGAAATATAAATCCTGTAACGGTTAGTAATTCCTCGGCAATTTCTCAATGTCAATTTCTTTGACTGATTTATGTTTTACAAAATATTCACAGGGTGAGGATACTATGGACGTGGATTCATCCCTCTTTGTCAGTTCAGTATGTTGGAAAAAAAATTCGAATACTTTGCTGGCTGCTAATAGTCAGGGAACGATCAAAGTGTTGGAACTAGAATGATGCGGCGTCTACATCAGGAATGTATGTTTTGTATTTATCAAGTCTTATTTACTTTCACTTAATGGTGCATTTAAAAGAACTTAATTGCGCAGACGTTTTAACTAAAATAAATTTACCGAATGTGTTACACAGGAGCATAAACTATGATTTTGAGTTGTTCTGGGTTAAAAATATTCCTAATTTGTTCAATAAAAATTGTCAACTTCCTTCTTTTTCAAAGAGAAAAAAGTGTAAACTTAAAATTCAAAACCTCGTTTTCATGTCTTTTTATCCAAAAAAAGAAAAGAACTCTGGTTTTTTACATCAGCTGAATTGCGTTAATCTTTGGCAATGCAATGATTGGTGCAAAAATTATATTTAGTCGCTATTTTCAAGTTACTGATATTTATTTTTATATATTTGAAGTAAATTAGTCTTAACACATTAATCCAAATTTACTGTAAATCAAATAGTTAATAAATTCTTTTGTTAATAAGTATATTCATTTAATGTTCAACATTTTTTTTCTATTTCAATATTAATATACCTGTATACAATGGTATTTAAAATTTGAATTTTTCTAAACATAATGAAATAATTATCTATTTAAATTATCTAAACCTATAAGTTCAAATTTGATTGCATTGTCATAAAAAAATTTGATATGGAATATTATAAAAATTAATTCAAGTTATTTTAATGGTTTTTTATTATTAATTTTTAAAAAATATTATTGATATAATATAATATTACTGTTTTGATTACCTGTAATTATAATATTCTTGTTTAAAATTTTTGATTAAGATTTATTTAATTATTAACAATTTGCTTGGCCTATTAAATATTATATATATTTTATTATTTATTGCTAAATATTAAAATCTTTAATTTTTATATTTAAGCTTATCAAATCAAAATATATTAATTTTTTTGAAATTATCAAGTCTATATTCAATTTATTAAGTCTATATTCAATTTATTAAATAAGATAATTATTAATAATTTGTAAAAAAAATTTCATACTTGAAATATTTATAAAATTCTATTGTTTTTTTAATTTTGAAATAATTTTAACTTAATAAATAAGTTTATTAAAAAACTTATAATAATTTGTATAATAATTTAATTATATATAAAATAAAATTCCTGTTAAATAAAAAAAAACTCTTTTTTATATACAATTTTTTTTTATCTTTCAATATTCAAAAGTTTTTTATATTTCTTTTATTTTTATTACAAGAGCCTTTAAAAAATCAAAGAAATATATTAATACATTAAAATGAAATTTCTGATTAAAAAAAAAAACAAATTTGAGAATCTTATTTTTTTTTTAAATTGCATAAGTAAAATAACAGTTGTTTTTTTACAAATCTTTTTTGAGATTTTTATTATTTTTATTTTATTAATATGTTTTTTATATTAAATAACTATATTTGCTTCTTGAAGAATTGTTTTTTTAATTTAAAAAATTAAACTTTATATTAAAATAGTTTATATTGTTAGTTTGAAATACTAGCAATTTATATAATACCTATTTTTTTTATACTGTTTAATATATTTTATTATATCAAAAAACTATAATTAATTTATTTTTGTTAACTAATTACTATTTCAAATTTAATTAATTAAATACTATTAAATATCAAAACAAATCTATATAACTGATATATTATATAATGATCAATATAAATAAAATTAATTTAATAACAATAATTAAAACAAAATCATATTATTAATTAATAGATTAATTATATTATATCAATATAATAATATCAAATTGAAATATATATATAAAGGATAATCACAAATATTAAAATAGTTATGTTTTTATTTATTTATTTACTTATTTTTGTTTATACATAGTATAATTTATTTAATTACATGTTTTTTCTATTCTTTCCTATTATTATATTTATAAGAAGTTATATTATCAACACATGATTTATTTATTAAAATGATGGCTGAAAAAAATAAAGAATTAATTGCTGAGCAATATAAGGTGATCCTTTATAGATATTTATATAGTAATTTGTATAAAAAAATCGCTGAAAGTATCCAGTATGGCAAAACTATTGCATTTACTATTATAAAATGGTATAAAGAAACAAAATTCACAATACCCCAAAAATGTAGTGGCCCAGAACCAATATTTAACTCTTATATGCAAATTGTATTGAAAAACCTTGTCATAGATAATACCAAGTATCATTACCTCTCCATTCGTAAAATCAAGAATCTATGAAATAAAAAAAAACCCCTTCAATATGTTAGTAGTAGTCATAATTCAACATACTCTTAAAAAAATTGGTTTGCACTTTTGTATTGCCTATACTAAACTATTAATTTTAAAAAAAAATCAAAAAAATAATTAGTTTGGGTGCTAGAGTAATGAAACTGGTCCATTGCAAAGTAGCAAAAAATCATGTGATCTAATAAATTCATATTCAATCAGTTCTCACAGAGTTATAGCTTTTATATATGGCAAACATTGAAGAAAAAATTTGATACTTCTTGTTTGAGTACTACAGTAAGATACAGTTCTATTCAAATATTCTAGAGATACTTTTTGTAAAGCAGGCTGGAACTACTCATTCCAGTTTGTGAATCTATAATAGAAAAAGTTTATTCTAAAATATTACAGAAGTATGCTATTTCTTTATTGCATAGATTAATCACTTGTAAAGGAACTCTTTAAGAAAACAATGTCTCTTTCCATTATGCAAAGATTGCTATTGATGTTTATAGGTTGACAGGTATTTTTATACTATCCTGACCTGCACAAAGTCCTAATCTTAACTCAATTAAGAACCTCTAAATCAAGGTTGATAGGAAAATATATAACTTATTTAACTAGTCAAAAAATATTAATAATTTAGAGCACAAAATAAAAACTATGTAATATTCAATTTTATTTGATTATATTCATAAATTAATTGAAAGTATGCCTTGCCAAATTCAGGCCCAAGGTGACATAACAAAGTATTGACATTTTAAATAAATAAAAAATAGAAAAGAAAAAAGTTTTTAAAAAAAATTTTTTTTTATATATAAAAAATTATCAATGAATTAATTACTATCAATTGTTCTGATACTTGTAATCACCTTTTATACTTTATTATTTAGATTATATTTACAAATTACAAAAAATCAAAATAATAAAATAATAAGTTTAATTAAAATTCTTTTGAAAATATAATTTTTTTTTATAATTTATTTGATTTTGTTTTAATTTTAGTTAATTTTATTTTTTTTTTATAAATTTTTTTTATGTTTTAAATTGTTTTTTAAATAGATAAATATAGCTACTACTTTATTTATATTTTATTATATTAATATTATTTTAAATTTTTTTTCAGTATTAGTTATTTATAGTATTAATAAATAGGCTAATATTACTAAAATTTTTAAAAATTTTATTAACTTTGGATAGATACAACCATATATTATTAATATTTATTAATATTTATTATTTTTGGTTATATTTTTTATATAATATTTTCTTTTTTTCTTCAAGAATTCTCAAAATGCCTATATATAGTTTTAAATAGCACAGCAAATTCAAAGTGTTATAGCTCAAAAACTCAGTTTTGAAACTTTTTTGAGACTCCAAGTAACTATTTGCAAAAAGATTAGAGAATTAACTTTTATTATTATAATAATAATAATTTGAGTAATTTTTTATGGATAAGAATTTTCTTTAATGATTATTTTAAGTATAACAAATAATTCTTTAGCTAATTATTTTGTATAAATAAATGAATTATATATAAATAATTACATTAAAAGCAACTTACAATTGATTAGAACATTATAAAAAAACTGTAATTTTCTCTAGCTATAAATTATTATAATTATAAAATTTCGAATTTTTATATATTTTTTTAATTTCTTTAATAAAAATATAATTATCATATATTTTTCTTTTATATTTTTTTATTGTTTTTCTATTGAAATTCAATTTTATATATTAATTCTAATATCAAGACAGAGTTGTAAAATTAACTGAAACAATAATTTTGAATTATTTATATTAATTTGTTTAATAGTATTTGAAACAGAACATATATTAAATAAATTAAATTATTAAGAATTAAAAATTATTTTTATTAGTAATTTTGAAGTTTGTCAAGAAGAACTGAAAGTTCCAATATATTTTATTGTGAATTTCATTTTTTTTAATTTTCTTTGATATTTCTTTAATTATTTTCTTTTATTTTTCTTTATTCTATTCCTATTTTCTTTTATTTTATAAGAATATACTGTTTATTGTAAATCTAATTAATATAATTCTTATTTTGCTTTTTCAAGGCAGCAATATTAGTATTAAGCTTACTGTATTAAATATATAAAAAATATTATTTTTTTTAAATATACATGTATATAGTATATCTTAATATATAATAATAAAAAAACAATGTTTATATATATTTTTTTATAAATAAATATCATTTCTTTATTTAATTTATTTTTTTAATGTTTTTTTTAAATGTTAAGTAAGGCATTTCTCATGATCTTTATTAATATAGAAAAATAAAAAATTGTTATATAATTAATATTAAGATGTAAAATATATTGTTATATATGTTAGCTTACTACTTGATTAGTTATATCTCTGGTAAAAAAATCCTTAAACAGAAAAAAGAAAAGAAACTATCTAATCTTGAAAAGCTAATGCCTCCTTAATAATTTATTTTGTCTTGTAGAAGCATGAATAGATTTTTGGAACAAGTTTGAGTATAATATCAATTAGTTTGTGTTGATATATTTGTTTATTGTTATTTGATGGATTATTTTTTTGTGTTTTGTTGAAGGTAATTGGATTTTTGTTTGATTTATTGTTGTTTTTTTTATATTTAGTGTTTTATGATATGTTAAAAAAACTTTTTTCTACAATTATATCTTTGTTTCTTGGAATCCAAATATGTTAATAGATGAGTTTGAGTATTTCATTTTGTATTTTATTGAAAAGTTTAAAATTATGTTGTGTTAGTTGAAGATTGTTAAAAAGATTTTTGAGCTATAGTATACTTGTTACAAGATTAATTAGATGAATGATAGTATTAATTGTTTTTTAAACTAGGTAAGAGCTAAAGTTTTTATTGTTTTTAAATTTTTTTATAAGTAGAATTTAAATATCAAATAGAATTTTTTTAGTTGTAGTATTGTTGTATTTGCAAAGTCATATATAGTATGTAGTGTTACACTTGATTTTCACCCAAGATCTTCAATACCCTTGTCCGATTTTCACTAGAATTGACCCTTGAAATATTAGTTATTATAGAATAGTCTTATATTACAGATCTGTTACAACACCTTTGACATTTATTGTATCTATTGTACCTTTATCATTTCCAGAACATTTCTATTTTATTTTATCTTTACTTTCTATATTATCTTCGCCAAAGTATTTATCTATGTAAATGCTACTATAGTTGAATATTCTGACGAAAATAGTATCTATATTTTAACTTATATTTTTACTATAGCATATATTTATTCTGTATGAAAATATTATAACTCAAACATATATATAAAAGCTTCAATTTTGCCTAGGAATTGGCAGGCTTGAACATATATTTTATCGAATAAATAACTTGATCTTTACCAAACAAATTATTATTGTCTTTTTTATCTGACCTCATATATCTCAGAATTGTACTAATTTGTACACCTCTAGAAACTTTAGCACACCACATTGGCTCTGTCCATCTAAAGTGTCTCCCTGCTACTAGTTCTCTGTCTTTATCTTTCTCCTGGGGTAGAAATGATATATGACAGTAGTAAAGATATGTCTTTAAATTAAAGGCAAAGATATAATTCAAATGTTTCTCACTATTAAAAAAGTTTTTTTTTAAATATAAAGTCAAAAAAAAATTATCTATAAAGGTTTTTTGCAATTTAAGCCACTTGATCCAAGTGTTTTTGAAATTATGTTCCTATTAAAGTAATGAATAAATAATTATATCCCTTCAAAAGGGACATAATTGATCTGCAAAATTTTATATGCTAAATAGTTTAGGAATTTATCCTTAGTGAATAGTTTCTGAAAAAGAGTTGCAATATAAATATGTATTGTTTGTATAGATATGTGGTAGTGTGATATAAAGAAGATATTTTGTTGAAAACATGTTTAAAAAAATTTTAAGACAAAAATTATAGATTTTGAATTAATATTAATTTGTTGGAATTAGTGTATTTTTGAAAAAAGTTAAAGTATTGGTTAGAAGTAAAAGATTTAATTTGAATATTGTTTGAGAATAATGGGAATGGATTATTTTTATGGAGCAAATAGTTAGGTTTATTTGTTTGATATATTGCTTTATTGGTGGAATATAATTTTTATCTGTATCAATAAGTATAAAATGTATTAATAAGAAGTCAATTATGTTAATTTGTAATAGTTGTGAGTTTGTTGATTATGTTTTTTGTATTGTAATTATGGATTTGAAAAAAGTATAAAAAATTTGAAGTGTTTGAATTATGTTGTAAATATTTGTTATAATAGTGAAGTATAGGATTTTGTATTTTTTTCTATAGTTAATAAAAAGTGAAAAGAAGATTTTGTAATTTGATTTTGAATATTTGATAAAGAAATAATATTCTCTTAACTTATTGAATAATAGTATTATGATTATTGTATGGAGAAATAAAAGAAATAAAAGGTAGGAGTTTGATTTGAAATTGGTTATATATGATTTGTGATGTTGAATAAAATTCCAAGTAACTGATATGATGCCAATTTGATATTTGTATGTTAGTAAGATTTCAAGAGAGATATTATTATATTGTAAAAGCAAGTTAATAATAGGTTATGATATTGGAAAGATGTGTTTTTGAATCAGTTATTCACATAGATTTGAGTAAATTAGTATTTGTGAATTGTTAAATGGTAGTTTTATAAAGTATGTTTGAAAAAAATCATTTTTAGTCACTTTTGTTTTGGCTGAATTGTTCAGTTAAGATTTGATGAAAATGTTAAGTAAATTTATAAGAACTAGAAGTTGACAATAATAAGTACTTATTTGAATGTTTTTTAAATATCTTTCTTTATTTAATTTATATAATACTAAATATATATCATAAAATAAATAATATTTTTTAGACCTGTGGGTCTATAGTGTAGTGGTTAACACTCCACAGGTCAGATCACAAGATACCAGTTCAATCCCAGGTGAAGGCGATTGAATAGAACCTATATGGTATCTGGCACCATAACCTGTTATGTGCTGTTTCTCATGTGAAGCCATTTAACATGCTGATTCAGTGGGTGTTGAGATTGTGATCTCCAGAAAAGGTGACGTGGTGCGACGATCATCCAGTTGAAGTATGATGATCGTCAAAAGTGGTTCTATGATGGTAGAACTCAATTACCAAAGTAAGAGATCTTGAACCTAGTGCACGAAGCTGTAACCACCTGTATTCTTGGAGCATGCCCATGCGGCAAGACAGAATATGCAGGAGTTGCGCCCTGCTTGGTATTCGTACCCCTAGATTTGGCAGCTTATGCCAACTGACCCATTTGAAATGTCTACTAGAAGTTTAAGGGAAAGCTCCTTAAGGAGTCACGTCCCACTTGGCCAAAATGACCTCTAGATTTGATAGTCAGTACCAACCAATGGTCAACTGGAGCATTCATTAGGGAGGACATACTTGCGTCGAAGGACAGTGTTACCATATGCAGGTGTGCACGGTGGAGGTACAACGTGATAGGTACTTATTTAGGTAGTTATAGAACTATCACATAGCGATAAAAGCCAGGGTATGGACCCACCTACTTGGTGTAAGTTCATATTCTGGTAAAAAGGGTGAGTAGTGGGAGTTAATATTAGCAATAGTTAATAGACTGTTCATGTATAGATAGTTGTGGTCCTAATCAATTAACAATAAAATCCATGTGTGTATCGCAACTTAGCCCTTAAAAAAAAAAATAATAAAAATAAACTAATATTTTTTATATATAATAATATAATAAGTTAAATATTAACTTGTTTATAGTAATTAGTTAATTAATATTAAAAGAAAATTTTAAAATCATAGATTTTATCAAGTAATGTAACAATACTATTGGTAAAGTGAGTGACATAAAATATATTATACAAGTAATATAAACAAGCTAATAGAAAGAGTAATACTATAGAAATACAATAGTTTAATCTATACATGTTACTGAAATTCATAGATTCTTGATGCAATTGATACAATTATTTGATACAATTATTTGAGTTACTATTAAAACATATAAATAATTGAGTCATAACGTAACTATTTTTGAGGATTTTTGGAATTGAGTTATCAACAAATAATTTATACCACATATATAGTTTAATCTATGTATTTCTATGATATCTGGAACTTGAGATGTCTTAAGTTAATGATTCTTTATTATACTTATGATATGTGACATATACAAGTGATATTTAATATATAAAACATGACATATGATATCTAATCTCAAAAGATATTTAATATTATAATAGTATAAGTTTACAAATATCAATAGTTTTATTTTGTTTCACTTTTAATTTCTCTAATTATTAGTATAGAATTATAAAGATATTAAAATAATTAGAATAAAACATTAATTTATTATTTCATTGTTTTACTTTATATTATATGTCATAATATGAAATGTTACAAGTAACTTTAAAATATTTTTTTTTATTTTTTTTTTAGAGACAAAGCGCATTACATGCAATAGTTTTTATTAACTTTATGAAACAAAGTTACAACTATTACATGAAGAATCTGATTAACTATTTCTAGCTATTCTAATTCTAATGCTACCTCTAACTTTTCTAATTCAAGTACCAACTTACACCAAGAAGGTGGATTCGTACTCGAGCGTGGACTACAGAGAGCTTTTTTGTTTTTGTTTTTTTTTGCCTGTATGACCATCACTAGGGTCCCCTATCACTTTACCCTACGACTTACATACCTGGATATCACGGATCTTACTGCATTACACTTCCTAGTAAATGCTCCAAGAGTTATTCCTATGGTTGGCGCAGACTGCCAAACCTGGAGGCCATCAGGCCTAGTGGGACGCGACTCCTAAATCCTCTAGCGGACACTCTATAGGCTCTTAGTTGGCTTAGACTGCCAAATCTAGGGGTACGAATATCAAGCAGGGCGCAACTCCTGTAAAGTGGCCTTGAATCTTCAAATATGCCTGTAGGGTTCTGGCCCATTTTTAAGTGATCATCCCGAGGTTGCCTAATGGGGTTAACAGGTTTTTTCTTTTATAGTCTCGTGGACTATAGGAGGGGAAACGACCGGTATGGAACTGGGAAATGCATCAAACACAATGTTGATCATCATAACATCACCCAGATGATCAACACGCCACAACACCTTTTCTGGAGAACACAATCTCAACGCCTGCTAAATCAGCATGTGAAACGGCTTCGCATGAGAAACAGCACATAACAAAGTAACTTTAAAAAATTATAATTATTTATTTATTATTAAATAAAAGAAAATTAAAGTAATTAAATATTAGTTTGATAATATATTTGAAAAAGTTATATCTGTTTTAAATATAGAAGTCTGTTATTATAATTGATAAGTTGATAATAATTAAGATCTGTTTTTTTTTTTTGAAGGGGGTTTCTCCAGTAGGTAAACATTATTTCTTTATTTTGATTTGTATATAACAAAGTATACATTATTGAAAGAAACAATCTCTCTCTTATTATTTCAGAAGAGTTAAATACTAGCTTACCTATTTATTAATATCTAACTAATATCATAAAAAAATTCAAAATCAATATTAATGTGCTAGATAAGGCTGAGTAGCAGCTATGCTTACCATCCCAGGAAATTTTGCAAATTCTTTTGATTTTTTAAATGTAAAAAATTGAAAAGAAAAATAAAATTGATTATAATTAGAACTAAATCAAATATACTATATAATCTATGCATTGAACAAAAGAACTCCTTGATGGGCTTGTAGTCCCAACTCTCTGGCTCCCCGCGTACTATAGATAATAGAATACATGTGATGTTGTTTATTGTTATAGTCGTTGGTGGTGAATTATTTATTGTTGTTATTATGATTGTTGTTGTGGTACAAAACTGGTTTGAGCTTGTTTGGTTTTTGTTTTAATTATTAGACAAAATCTGATTGGATGATTGAAGAGTGCTGATCATCTGGAGAGGGTAAACTGATTTGGTTTTTTGAGTGAGAAATTTTTGGTGGATGAAAGTGATGCAGCAAATATTACTATGAGAATATTGTGTATAAGGGTTGACTTGAAACAAACAGTAGATCCACTAACTTTGTTTGAGTGTGTATTTTGAAAAGTATTTGGCTTAGCAAATATGATGGTAATGATGTGGATGGTTTTTATAATAGAATAAGAGTAAGGAGGGATGCAAGAGAACTGAAGAAAAGAGAACTGCCACGGGCCTTTTCTCATGCAACCGAAGGATAAGCAAGACTCCCAAACTTGAATAGACTTCAACCAGAGGTCCCATCCCACTGCACCAGTTGTCTTGAAGATTCTTGAGTTCTTGAGCTGGAGCTCACTTGCGATAAAGAAAGTAAAATATTTTTTCTTGCTTAAAATTACCATAAAAGAAAAATTTTTAACAAAACGTATGTAATCAGGAGAGAGATTTTTTTAATAATTAAGATTTGTATAATAATAAAAAAGGAATTATTAGATAATTCTAGTTTAATAGTATTTTAAGTACTTATTTTTATTAAGATATTGAAAAGATTATTATTGTTTTATTTGATATTAATTAAAAGGAAGGTATTTACTGTAACATATTGTTAGCGGGGAAATGGTATGGGGTATGGTCGTGCAATGCGACCTGGTGCGTCGCGTACCCTGATTTTAGATAGCTAATATGGTAATTGATAGTTTAGTATAGCCTACTTAAGCA
>CAJVPV010001310.1:0-16392 GCA_910591835.1 Acaulospora morrowiae
CAAGGATAGTAATACAAGAATTATTCTAGAATGGGTAATATTTCAAGGGTAAATGCTAGTAAAAATCGGGCAAGGGGCAGTGATGATCTTAGACAAAAATCAAGTGTAACAATAGGAAGAATTGAGAGCAATAAGCCGACTGGTAGTTAGGAATAATATTAGCTTAGGTAGCTTTATCAGGTAGACATAGTGGGAAAATTTGTATAAAACAGTTTTGTACATGCTAATTCTATAAATCTAATAAAGCAAGATATATGCCAGTCGTCGAAAAAAAAATATATGTTAATAGTTAAAAAAATGAAATGTTTTTAAGAACATAAAATTCAAAAAAAAACTTTAATATCAATATAATAATTGTTAAATTTTTTTTATCTATTTTGAAAAATTCAAATTATTTTCTAAAAATATTATATATTATTGGTCTCAATAACAAGTCTATTGCTAATTCGAACCAAGACTTGTGCTATATTAGGTGAATAGATCTATGTCACTGACAATACTAAAGGTATATGTAGTAATAATTATCTTAATCTTCTCCTAGGTTTAATTGGTCTCCTTTTCTAATCTTTCTTATCAAGTTATAGGGTGGCAGATCCTCTCTAGGACGACTAAATAATAAATAAGGTAAGTTGATTAATTATTGTTGCACTGATACAAACAATTGGGTTTTGCAAAATCAGTATTTTATTAATTGATTCTGTTTGTTCTTTTACATTTGAACATTATTGCTATTTATATGACTGTGACACATCTTTAAATTTATCATTGCATTATAAAAAAGTACTAAACTTTGACAAGCTTTATACCTATTGATCATGCATGATTGATGCATGATCAATGCCCTATGCAGTACTACACCAGACCCACATGCCGTGTCATACCCCCTACTACAATTTTGATACTAACAGTATACAGTATTATAAAAATTTTTAATTTAAATAATTAATATTATTTACAAAGTAATAAATATACTATATATTTAAAAACATAAAGAATAAGATAGCTCAAGAAAATTTTTAAGTTAAAGCAAAAATTCTATTATATATTATGAATTATAAAAATCAATAAAATTATTTTAATTTATAAATTTATTAAATAAAAATAAAAAAAAATTCATAATAAAATTGATTTTATAAAATAAAAAATTTATAAATTTATAAATTTTATAATAAAATTACTGATTAACTAATAATAAAACTTTGATAATATTATCACAAATTATTTTATCAATTCTTTATTTGTATTAAATAAATATTTATTGAATTACAATAAATAACATCAGTTTAAAAACTTTTATCATTCATATACTTATGATATTCATATAAATCCAATAAACAAAATAAATATTATAAATAAATTATAAATATATAGTAATTCTTAAAACAATAAAGTTATTTTATAATTTATTTATAATAATAGTTTCATGTAAAATATTTAATTTTATAATTTAAACTAATTTTAATCTATAAAGTAAATGTATTTTTGATAATAAGTTTTATATTCAAAAAAAAATTCTACAAAATTTAAATAAAATTTTATTATTTGATTTAACAAATTTTAAAATTATATATTATAATAAAAAAATATTTAAATTACGTAACAAAAAAATTTATTATAAATATGATTCATTATAACAAATGTGTTTATTTAATCTGTTAAGATCAATTTTCGTAAAAAAATAAAAATTCTTATAAGAAATAATGATTATAAATTAATAGGTATAATTTTGAAATTAATTTTTGTTAATAGTAAATTTATTTATTAAATGATTTTTAAATATCTAATACAAATTTATAAATTTAATACATACAGTATAGATATACTTTAAAACATAATAAACAAGATCGATTGATTATATATTGCTTGTTAAAAACACTTGTTTTAGAAATAATGTGAATGCCGAGATTAAACAAAAACAAAAATCTTGTGTAAAATGTAGACCATAAATATTACCAATAAAAGTTATTAAAAATGTTAAAGATTTTGTTGTAATTGTTTAATTATACATAGAGTATATATATTTAATAAAATATAATGGTGAATATGTAGTAAGTTTTATACCCAAAGAAAATTTCAGATTTTTTAAAAACCTTGATGCGTTAGATTTTCTTTATTAAATGAATTGGAATCCAGAAAATTTTAGATCAACATACAGTATATATATTACACAATTTTTTTACTGTATAATAAAATGACAACTAATATGCCTTCTCCTACAATTAATGGATGGATGACAGCAGAACTTGAATCTGATTGATTTTCAGCTTGTTGAGTTTGATTACTATCGAAAATTAGAGAAACTATTTACGGACGTTTATTATCAGTTAGTTTTAATTAATCTTGAACCAACAGTTAGATTAATTACCGGTTTGGTCACGTATTCGTTTATCTTGACTTTTACTATTGCCGTGAAGTGTTTTTTGCTGGATATTTTAGTGCCCTCAATGTTAATTTGGCCATATTTGGATATATTACAAGACGTGACTAGATATTTACGCGGGAAAATTTGTAGGGGAAAGTTTTTAGAGAAAGTACTTATAGCATCAACGTTATTGTATATTTCCTAAACGAATGATTCTTTAAAAGTTCGCGTTATTTATTTTTTTATAGGAACTGCGAGGTTAAGATAAGCGAATACTACTGAAGTCAATTGTATAAGAAAATCAAGATCTATGGTTGTGATATTAGGGTCCTAGAGAAAGAATTGAAACAAGATTCGGAGACCGGTCATTTCCTCAGCGAATATGATAATGGATTAATTGTTTTCAAATCAATTTCAAGATGGCTAATGATTGAAAACAAAATCACTATCAATCAATAAATGAGAGCATCAGGAGTTGGATTACATGTAATTGGGAAGCGAATAGGCATTGCAAACAAAGTTTAAACAATCTGGCTTAAAGGCTTGTAATTTAGTTATACATTTACAAGATTATGCAGTATACTTTCTAATAACTAATATTTTCTAAATGGAATATTTCGATAAAAGAGTGTCATCTGAAAAACTAAGCGTATGTCAATCTTCTCAGGATAAGCGAAAGGCATTACTGATTTGACTTTTCGTCTCTACTATCAACACAATTAACCGCTAGATATTTCACTTGATGAAAATAATCTCTATCGGAACTTTCAACCAGCATATCAGTAATGATCCTTAACAAAATCATTTTTTACAATGATGGATTAATCTTTTGTATTTTAACCGAACACTAATTCTTTATTTAAAAAGCACTATATATATATAAAGCTTATGGGCTAATACTGTAATACTGTACTTGAGATGATCGTCATTCATATTCCTCGTCAAAAAATTTTTAAACTCTGGTTATATATTACGCTATACCTAATCTCCATACTCTCCCCAATGACAATTATAGCGGGAGGGGTTCTCATCTTCGCGATAGGTCCATTCCTCGATTGAATCAACTGTGATCTGAAAATCAGGATTATTCCCATTCCACCATTCAACGAATTTTTCAGGAGTAGTGAGCCCTTTTGCTTTAAGGTCGAACATATACTTGGGGTCAGGAAATTTAAGAGTGTATTCGTAATATCTCCTGAGAGAAACTTAATGTTAGAATAAAACGCAAGCAATTAGTAATTTTTCTTTAAAACCTGTTGAATCAGAATCAATAAGATACAATACGGATGCTGTGCCTAATCGTCAATGTTTTGGATTCTTCAGAATCACTATCATCTTCGTCAGGTGAGTACAAATCATCCTCTAAAATTAAATTTAATGACTTTGATATTTAATAATACTTGGAAAAAGTGGTACAGTACTCTCAATACCTTGTATAACAACATTAGAGTTATCTTCCAAAGAAGGGTTTTCATAATTTTCAACAGATGTATTTCGAGAGTTGATAATATCCATCGTCTCACGTTAATTTAAAAAAAAAAACTGACGAGTTGCACATTTTATAGTGATTTTATTTTACGTCATTGTCTTATTATATAAGATAAGCTTATCTAAATTTAGGCCCAAATCCACACAAACCAAATACTGTACTGTACGTGGTGCGTCACAAGGGCGCATTAGTAATGACAATGTCTCTTCTTTCACTCATTGGTCGAGTTCATTATAGCTTGCGATAGAAAAAATAGTTCCTAGTAAGAACCGTGGATATGTACAGTATAATATGACGATCGATTGAATTACGTATTGTACTGTACTGCGACGGTTGATCGGCGAATCTGTCGCAATAGTGGGCAGAATTCCGCGTAATCGTCGATGAAGTATGCGTTTCTAAAATCTTTTAAGGCGTGTTTGATTTGTCCAGTAAAAAAAATTCTTGTATGTTTTATTTCTTATATAAGTTAGAACAATAAGTATGTTGAAGTTGATTACCTAAGGTCTTTTCACAATTCTCTCCGATTACATTATATTTTATCATAATTACTCCTATTAATTAATCGTTTATCCCAATCCTCCCCTTTACTGTATTTCCTAATTTTTATAACAAACTTACTATTCCAATTTCGTCTATCATAATCCCTTTTTTACTTACATACTTTTCTATCACAATACTTAAACGGTCTCGCGCGGTGATTGGAGTCACGTCGCGTTTTTGCCCACTGACAATATGTTACAAGGCCCGATGTGGATAAACTTTATTAATTATTTAACAAAAATCATGCCTTACAAACAAAATTAAAAAAAATACCAAGCTTTGAGACTGAGACTGTAATCGTTATTTTCCTAATCTGAAATGCCACATATTTTAATATTATCCAAACTCAAATCTTGAAATGTAAATTACTTATAAGCGATTTTGAATTATAGTATTGCCTGTGATTTTGAGGATATTGTAGGCAAGGGCTTTGAGGTTATAAAAAGGCATGACCATGAAGGATATGACCAGATAAGTAGTTTCATACCCGTTTTATATACCTTGGTGCGTTCGTACATTTATTAGAAAACAACGCATTAGATAATACTATGGACTTTTTCCATTAATAAAATTATTATTCTTTATAAAATGAAAATACAATGATAATTATAGATTTCTTTATACCAAAAAATAATTACATGTGTGAAGCGGGAAATTTATCTACGCATTATTCTTCGGTAAATTTTTTAATCTTAACCTTCTTAGTGGCTGGGAATTATCAAAACTAATTCTATCCTTCAATAAGCCATGATGATGCCTAACACTTGCTTTATATCTTTTCGAATGGAATCAATATCTTCTTTAAGGGCTTTTTGTAGAGATTTATTTGATATTCGCTTTACTGGTACAATAAATACCATTGGTAGCAAAAAAGAATAAATGCCATTCCATGACTAGAAAAAAATCCAAAGTTTTAGCCGGAACGCCCCGCCAAAAATGATTCCAAAAATCCACGTATATACTTGTGGAAACTGTCTAACAGAGATAATCGTAATCATAATCCAGAAAGCTTCGTCTGTTGTACGCTTCTTTTTATTGGTATGTTACACACTTTCTAGTTGTATTATATTCTGGAGGTAATCGATTTTGACGTTACAAGTCTTCCCATGTTTCCTTTTACTGTATTGCATAATCGACACGTCCAGATGCCTCCTCACCGGTAACTACTTTTTGGTATGGCATGTTGGATTGCTAATTCGTAGAACGATAGAAAAAGATGAGTTTAATATTGATGTAATAAATACACAACAGGCTGCTTTGTTGGCGTTGGTCTGCGTTGTTTTTAAATTCAAAGGTTCTAGTGCTATTCTATTCATTCATTGTCCAAGGAATTTGTCATTATCATCAATTTTTCAACCGGACTAAATTGTTTGATATTCGTAATATTCTCACCGTTAACTTCATATTACCTTTTAATTCATCCAGTGTTCTGTACAACGAGAAACTTTGTACCTCTGCTATTTGAGATCCTCAATAATTTGCAAATTCCGTTGCAGGATCTCCTTTTATATTGTCGTAGGCTCTCCGGCAAGCCCACACTACAGGTCGTCGCTTTATGGTTCACAATAAGGCAAGTACTCTTGAGGCGTGTTTCCGATTTGGCCGTTTTCTCACTTTAACTTCTCTACCGACCAACCAAGAACCCTTCCAATGTCAATACCTTAGGCAACCCTCGATTCTTTCTTGTAGTCGCGTAGCCCAAGTTACAAGTCTACTTTGGCACACTAAACACAATATCAGAGTTTATCTTTAAACGTTACTTCATTGTTTATTACTTACTGTAAATGCTAGTCTCTAAACTAAACTTCTCACTAAATCGTCTACATGCTACTGAATGGCGCATGTATTTATACATGCGCCTGTTATTTACATGTTTACATCTGATCGCTATTCTACACTACTCTAGAAATTTTCGTCGCTAAACTTTCCCACCGGCGATCTCATAACACTAATTACGTGACGCGATGGCGTGTCACGTTACTGCGCCTACTTTTTTACCCACGACAATATCATAACTATAAAACTCTACTTTGTTTATTTCAAGAAAAGCAAGATCACTGATAATCAACTATAAATTATACTTAAGCATAATTTTAACAAAAATTCACTAGCAAGTAAAAAAAACTCAAAGGATAGATTATATAAAATAAAAGACTTCCTTATAAATATTGTTTTTATAAAAATTATTAGAAATATTACTATGATTTTTTCTTCTTTCCTGGTTTTTAATGCATATTTTATTTTGAATAAGTAAAGGATCATATCAAACACATACATTCTTTATATTAGTTTATTAGTTCTTTTGCAAATCCATTGACCACATACACTCTCGAGATATTTTTTTACATTTAATAGCAATAAATTTTATCGACATTGATCTTTTAATTAATTTAATAAGCAGTAACTTTCAATTTTCTTCTTTTTTTTCAAAAACACTTAATTTATTTCTTTTTTTTTTTGATTGAATATAAAAAATTATTAAAAAAAAAAAACCTATAAAAAATAGCAATGAAATTAAAAATTTTTTATCTATAAAAATACACACATTTGATTGTTCTTTTCTTTTTTTCTTAAACAATAATACTTGTTTGATTTTGAATATTTTGCTCATTTCGATTTATTTTTAATTTTTAGTCTTATTGGATTTTCTGAAAATAAGTGATCACGTCACTAATTTATTAATCATATTTGGTTATAAAAAAATAAACAAGATATGTATTGTTTTCATATATTTTCAACTATATAGCACAAAACAATAACATAATTAATTATTAAAGAAATAAAATAATTTTTAAACATAAAAATAACCAAATAAACAAATAAAATTAAAGTTGTGTATATGCAGTATAAAGAAAGCTTTTTTGTTTTTTTTATTCTATTAGAAAACAACTATAAAAAACAAATGATAAAATTTTATTTTTTAAAAAAATAGTCAAATATTATTTCTTTATTTATCTGTATACTGCAAGATATATATTTTAATAAATAATAATATTACTTATATACAGTATATAAGCAAAAAGTTAGTTTATATATATAATTAGTAATTTCAGTTTTACTTTTTTGACATATATTGTATTAACATTAATTACATGTCTGTTATATATCGAAAAACAACCACATTGCATTTATTATTATTGTTTATTACTTAATTTGAAGCAAAAGTGTTTGAGAGTATAGACAATTTGATTTTTTTTTTGTTTAATTATAAATGTGTTGATTTTTTTTTGTTTAACTATAAATGTGTTGATTTTTTTTATTAGTAATTATTTAAAGCTTGTTTCAAGAAATATTAAAACTATAGTTAAAATCAAATATAACAAATCTCTCAATTACTGGTTTACTGATTTTGTCTAATTTTAAAAAGAAACTAAAGTTATTTAATAAGTCTTTAAGATCTATGGGTTTGAGAAAAAAATGTTATTATAGTTGAAAAAAAGAAATATAAGTTTTCTATATAGTTAAAAAAGAAGCAGTGATAATTCTAAAGACTACTGTTCAATCTTTGATAAATTTCACAAAGTTTAAGAAATATTATTGAAAAAAATTGAGAAAAATACAGATTTTATAATATGTACTTTGTTTATTATTGTGTTTTAGAATATAATAACAGTTTTTATTTATAAATATTAATATTAAAAATATATATATTTATAATTTAAATTAAGTTGACTTTTGGAAAAAAACTTTTTCCAAAGCCTTGTTTTTATACGTATTTCATTTTTTAACAATAAATTTTATTAAATATAAAGTATACATTGAGTCTATTTTTGAAAAAAAATTAAAATTAAAAAACAAATTTTCTTTATAAATGTGAAGCAGATTTGTTTCGCAATCATGATTTTTTGAAAATGAAATTGATATTAATCAAATATGAAATAGTAGCTGCATTACAAAATTAAACTTGTTTAATTATATTTTTATCTATTGTTTTAAATAATAATACTAGTATAAATATTTCTTATTTAGCTTAAATTATATTTTTGTTATCAAACTTGCTCTTTAATATAAAAGAACTAAGCTCTGTATAATAATAATTTTTTTATTCTTCAAATAAAAAAGGTTTTTTAATTTCAATGTTTGTTTTCTTTTATAATAAATTTTATTAACCTTTATATTAACTTTTATTTTATTCTTTGATTATAAGTAGTTTTTTTATCGACAGACATTTGTTCTAATTTATTAGAAATTTTTATCAAAGTTAAAGTATATAAATTAATATTTATAATTTTATATTGGAAATTCAATTGACTATTTTTTTGTGCACGGAAAATAATAGAAACTATATTTTGAAAAGTAATAATTGTTTTTTGTTTTTGAAGTTTTTTTTCTTTAATGTTTTGATAAATATGTTGAATCTTTATACTGTATATTAAATAGATATTTTTTTCGTTGAATCATGCTAAATGATATTGATGCGATGAAGGTATGATTTAAAATGCAGTAATTTTTTTCTTATATAATTCTGAGTTGCGTTAAATCTTAATGATGTTAGCATAAATGAGGTGACCATGTGATGCTGAAATTTTAATATGTGCAGTATGACTTATAGTGATCGTCTGTACTGGATTACTGTAATCAATACTTTTTTAATGTTTAACGTTGCAGGTTTCTCCACTAATGTTCCTGTTATTCTTCCATCTGATCTTCCGACAGTCGAGGAAGTGAGAGGATTTAATACCGAAGAACTTAATGGCTTTTTGAAAAGGAGGTTAAACGACATTGATGATCAAACAGACACGTTAACATCTCAAAAAGTCAGGGGCTTAACTTTTCTTAAATTAACACGAGATAATCTTTTGAGTATCCAAATACCTCTCGGACCAGCAATAGAAATCGTTGAGTTGATTAATGAAATTCAAGGAGGCAAGTGAACTTCTCTTGCACGCACTTTTATGCTTGCCAATAATACAGAATACTTATTCTTGTGATTTTCTTTTCTGCTTCCTATCATCAAACCCGCCTCCAAAACACACTCGCGTTATCGTATAACAACCCGTTGCCGACAAGTGAGTCGTAATAAATTAGTCAACGCGAGTAAACGCGTCTTGGCTTGATTTTTGATAGTCATTGTTTCATTCTCGTCTTTCAAACCTAACCTATTTTTCTCGTTATTTTTCCTTTCCTTATTATTATTGCCTTTTCATTCCTGTCGATCCAGGTAGACCCGCTAAGAACCAAAAATTAGGAAATAAGTTTTATTGGGGGTTAAAATGAGCGGACTGTCGGAATTTTATGTAGACTAGGATAATCTACTAACGACTTTAATTTACTCTTTCAGATCCATTGTTTATTAATATATTAGAAGGGGTCTTCGATCTCAGGAAAACATTCCCAGAAAATTTACAAAATAATGTCGGAGGAACAAGAAATAGAGCAGAGAATTGACTTTAATTAGTACAAATCTAATCCAGCACCCTGACAGAAAACCTCTTGCAGTAATTAAGGAACATGTGCTATATGTACGGAAATCCTATGTGGATTTATATCACATAGTTACCAATGAGAATTGCAATCCCAAGTTCCTCATATCTGTCACGTCGGGTATCGGTAAATCGTGTTTTTATATTTATTTATTAATCCGGCTTTTGGTCAACAGAACCGATGCCACTGTCATTTTTAAGGCTCTTGATGATAAAATTTTATACTGTTTTGAGGATTCTAATCTGTTTGTTGGAGATTTTGAAGAATTTTTGGAGCGACTATGTAACCCCCAAACGTGGTATTTGGTGGATGGTACAGTTCCCAGTGATGTCTTAGCAAGAACAGTCATTTCTGCATCATCAAAAAGTATCAAAGACAGAGGATTTCAATAATTCCTCAAAAAATTTGTAAATAAATTTTGCATGCCACCATGGTCAATAGAAGAGTTGGAAACCTGCCGATTAGGTGTCTTCCTGGAGGTGCCATAAGATTTATGTTTGACCTTAGTGACGAAGCAGGTGGTGTACCAAGATACGTTCTTGATATGCCAGCATCTATTATTCGTCAGGAAAATCCCAATGTCAAGGGGCAAACAGACCATTCTCAGTAATAGGAATGAGGTTAAGAAAATGTCTTTAGAACGTGTTAAACAAGCTCTTTCTGAAATTAGAGATTTTAGAAAGCTTATACGGTGCTTCTCTGAAAATGAAAATATATTGAATTCAGCAATCACCTTATTCATCGGGGGCCTGACACTTTCTACCGAGAACAATCTCTCTCATGTGCCTCTGGTTGTATTTTTGATAAAATCCAAAAAAAAACTGGAAGATAGTAGATGGAACGATCTATTTCTAAAAATTCAATATCCTGGTGACCCTTCTAGCTCCAGGGGGATTATGTTTGAATCACACATACTTCACCTCTTTAAGCTTGGTGTCAAACGTTTAAATTGAGAAGACTTAAAGAAAATAAGATAAAAGATTTCATATCACTTTTGATAATATGACTTTTTTCATTATTAGAATGATCCAGTCATTTACAGTAAATTAATTATAGTAACAAAACCAACTACGAAGTATATCCGACATGCAAACCAGCTCACAGGGCATAACGAGGAAGAAATAATTATCAAACCAACCATAAGAAATTTCAGTGCGGTAGATTTAATTCTTACACCGAACTGTATCTTTCAAATTACTGTGTTCCCAAAACACCCCGTGAATCAAAGTGAACTGATCAGCATAGTTCAAAATATGCTAGCATATAGGAAGAATCCGAATGCAAAAATTCTTTATATTTTATTGGGCCGGATGATATATGTGATACCTTCAGATACCAAAGTTACGTAACGCCCAAGAAAAAAATTGGAAGCGATCTTGAGACTTTTCAGGCAGTTAAAAATAAGTCTCCTATTCTTCATAATGTGGAACAATGGGTCGTAAAAATTAAAATGACACCCAAAATGACTATAACATCTGTACTAAACAACGTGATGACAGTGGCAAATTCCTGTTTATAAGATTCTGCAACGTCAATTACTTATTGAGTATTTGGGTTCTAAATCGTTTTGTTTTTCATATAATTAAGTTATTCCTAATTCATGTTGTTTGTTACATGAAGAATTTTGGAGGATGTTTAATAGTTAATATAGAGTATATATCACGGACACTTAAGAAATAGCTTTATTGTATGAAAATCACTTTGCTAAAAATAAAAGTCTGATCTTTTTTTTCATATTGGCGGTGATTAAGTGCATATTTCCAACGAATAAAGACATTTACAACACCATCTATTTCAAATTTAAGCTCGGATAAAAGTCTGGTAACATATACTGATAATATATACTGATAATATATATTGATAACAACAGTACTTTTTTTTATACAAAGTAAAATGTCGTGTCATGTGATGTTTATGTAACTCGACCATAGATATGTCTCGAAGTTTGACAGTTTTTGATAATTAATAATCAATAAAGTCTACTAATATTTGACTTTGTATTTTTATTGCCTAGCGTGTAACATAGAACTTATACTCATAGTATTGCTAAACTTATATAGTTACAACTTATCTTATATACAGAAATAATCCATCTTGATTCAGAATCAAATTGGTTTAATAAATTTACAAATAACAAAAACCTAATAGGATTCTATAGCTCAATACAAAATCCTAAAGCTACATTTTGATTTATATATAGTCTTAATACAATAGTCAAGACTTACAAGAGACAATCATATATAAAAAAAGGAATATCACTTAAAGAAAAACACTTTATAATAAATATGAACAACAATTTATTCAAATATTTAGAATTTCTAGCAGGCATACAAATCCATAACTTTTATTTGATAATATTTATAAGCATAATAGAATCAACACTGTAGATATCTATCATTCAATCTATTCAATACCATAAATATCAACTATTAAATATTATTGATAAAATCTTCAACTTACTGCAAGAAAATAAGCATATTCTTCAAACAATTAACATCAATATCAATTCTTTCTTTCAAGCAATACTTGAAAATATTGGCTCTCAACAACACTATTATATGGGTTGGTACACAGCAAAACCATGCTTTGAGACAAAATTCTTGTTTGAAGATATCGACAATTATCAATTTAAATTTATATATCGAACCATATAAAATTAAAAAATTGCACACAAAATTGTACCAAATTATAATAGATTAATATACAGTATATCCAAACTCTTATCATGGTTAAAGGACATTCTTGGAAATATAATTCACTAAAAACCTCAACTTTTGTTAAAATCTTTCAAAGCATGGTTTTGCTGTGTACCAATCCATATTCAATCTTACAAAAATAATCTAATTATTAATAATTTCAAAGTAAAATTTATCAATTCTTGTTTGACTCTTAGCAATATTCTACTTGTAATACTTAACTTTATTTAATGAAATTAAAAACAAGAAAATCTTTCAATTAGTATTAATGTTTTTCAGAAAAATGATTAAGATTAATTTTTTCTTTTTAATTCAAAAAATAAATCAAGTCATAAAACAAAGATCAATAAAAGTAATATATATCAAATTGAAATTCAGGTCAACAATAGTTAAGATTATTCAATATAACAATCCTTTACCTTATTTCTCAAAAAATTTTCTAATCAACAATATATTGTTTTTACTATTAGCAAATCTGTTGCTAACCTAGGGCCAGAACTCATATCAAAATAGAATTGAACTTAATGAGTCTTTACTTGTTTTCTTAAATATTACAAACTTGTTTTTTTTATATTTAACTAATTTTTTCTATTCTATTCTTGCCTCTTAGCAAAACACCATACAATTAACAGGTTATGAACAAGAACAATAAGTTTTATTAATTAAATATTATATAAAGATAAATCAATATATAATTTATTAAATAAATTTTTCCTTTTTTTATTATATAATTGTACAGTTATTTATATAATCCATAACATATTTATAAATTTATTGTTGTATTTTGCAAACTTCAAAATAAGCTTTTCAAACTTTCATCTACTGATATATAATTTGACGTATCTAATCCTATATTATATTTTTTATATTATGTTATATCTCCTGTTCATATTAGGTTTCATTCTTAGTATTAACAAAAAAAATACTTGAGTAAGGCCTAATAATGGGATGTTTATATAATGCACCTAATTAGAGCAACAAAAATATTTTAGTAAATAGTCTAATAATACAATAAAAAGCTTAAACAGTTTGTTTTATAGTATAATAGTTTATATGTCATAACATTATAGTTTTATAGCATATTAGTAACAATAGTGATAATAATATAAATAAAGGTGAAAAAGTATAAAATAATAATAATAATAACAATAGTAATAATAATATATATAAAGATAAGAAAGTATAAAGAAATAATATCAATATCAATATCAATATCTATTAGATTAATATATAAATTGGTTTTTTATAAGAAATAATACTTTTTAACAAGTCATAAGACCAAATATTATATTGATTTTATTTAATTACCTTATCTGGGATTGAATTAATATATTGTGATTTGATTTGTAATATATTTGTTACTGTATTATAGACTTATAGGTCTTAAAATAAAATAAATTAAATTAAGAATTTAAAATATTATAAATATAATTTTATTAAAAAAAATTATAATAATAATTATAAGTAATAGACTTGTATTTTTTTTTTAAAAAAAAATAAAAAATAACACTTTTATTTATTTTTAAAATTATATTTAATAATTAATAATTTAAAATAAATATAAACCTATTCCTGTAATACAAAAAATTTAATTAACAAATCCATATATTTTTTCCAAATAAATATATTTGATATATTATTAATTCAATACATATTTATTGATTTCAAAAATTATTTTTTATTCTCAATATATCAATATATCAAACAAATAAATAAAACTATCAAACTATAGAAATTATTTATTTTGAATGAGCAAAAACAATATTTAAACCCGACTTTTCTTTTTTTACAAATATTTAAACCTTTCTAAAAACATATTAATTTTATTTATTCAATATTAATTCAAAATATACAACTTTTTGCTTCAAAATTATTTTTAATATATTATTAATCAAATCTTATTTCTATATTATACTTCTATAAATATATATTAATAACACATGTCCATATACAACTCTTTTCCAAAAACTATATATTATATTTGATTCTGCAATGAAAACATATCTATAATTAAAAAAATTCTTTGATATCCAAATATAAATTATAAAAAAATTTTAAAAAAACAAAAACTTTAATTTGAACCTAATACAAAAAACAATTAACAATCCTATCTGTTTAATTAATTTTTCAACAGATACACTTCAGCTTAAAAACCTATTTAATAACTTATAGCCAACTTAATAAAATCTAAATATTCTTAATACAATTCAAAGTAATAATATAAACTCATCTATATTAATATCTGATTCCTAAGGAATAAAGATATAATAGTTAAAAAGAAATTTTTTAACATATTACAAAACACAAAATATAAAAAAAAACAAAAACAACAATAAAACTCAAAAAAAATCATACAATATTAATAAAATATAAAACTATTCTAACAACTAATAACAAATTAATATAATTAAACAATTTAACTAATATAATGCTTAAACTTTTTTTAAAAAACTTTTCTATACTTTTTCAAAAAAAAAATAAATTATTGAAAATATATTGGCTTTTTAAAATTTGATAATTCTTTTTTTTTTTTTTGCTTAAAGTTTTTTAGAAATATTTCTAATATGATAATAGGTTAACATATATAATAATGTATTTTATATCTTAATATTAATAATTAATATAAATTGTTCTATTAATAAAAATTATGAAAAATACTTTACTTAACATCAAAAAAAATTTAAGATAAATATTTAAATATCAATAATTAATTTATATACAAATATATATATTTATTATATAAATATATTATATTTTAAAAAATAAATAATCACAATAAATACTTATTTAATTATTAAAAAATAATTAAAAAATAATAGTTTAAATACTTTTGTAATAAAATATATATTATCATATATATTTTTTTATAACAAAAAATAATCAAATTTTTTTATTTTTATAAAAATTTAGATTTGTATTTTTACATTTATATTAATAAAATAATTATATTTTTTACTTTTTAATAAATAAAAATTTGTTATTTAAACTATTATATAATATACTTAAACTTTTACAATAAATAAAATAAAAAAAAATAATTACTTACAAAAAAAATTATATAAAAAATTTTAAAATTTAATATAAATTTTTTTAATTTAAATTGTAATTTAAACATTAATATTTTATTATGAATTTCTTTTTATAAAGAAAAAGTTTTTAATTTAAAGTAATTTGATTTTGTTGATTTTTTTAAAAAAATCAAAATATTGTTTTATTTACACATTTTTTAATATATTTTTTATTTTATTTATTGTTTTTATTGATTTTATTTAATTATAAATTTTTATTATAAATTATTTATTTTATTTATATTATTATTATATAAGTAAAAAAATTGTTTGTAAAATATTATTCATTTATAATTAAAAAGTTTAATTAAAAATTATTGTTTTTTTTATATTTTATATTTTCTTTATATTTTAGATTTTGTCATAATTTACATAAAAAAATTTTTTTTTCTGTTATTAAACTTAAATTTATAATTCTTTATTTTATAATATATGGTTCCGCGAGATTTATTACGTGTCGAATACGGGTGACGTACGGGGAGCATTTTCTGCACCCCAAAATAGCAACCTTAGAGACAGTGTAATTCCTTTTATGGAAATTAATCATTCGAGTGGCTTAGATCTATAAATGGTAGAAATTGTTTCGCGCCTCCTATTTATAATACGAAAGTCTGCAAATTGGTGTCTTATAGGATTTCTAAACGAAAGCAAAGAAGAACCTTTCCAGCTGAAAGTGGACCTATACTTGAGATCCCTTAGGTGGATTATTAATTATGAAAAAGGATTTAGAAAGGAAAAATCCCAACTTCTTTATAACAAATATAATAGCAAGGAAAGTAATTATATTTTTTGTTGGAAATATTAATAAGT
>CAJVPV010001311.1:0-16388 GCA_910591835.1 Acaulospora morrowiae
AATCCCATTAATTGGTCTCATAGTGCCATGTTCGATCCTCGCACAATCCGGTCACGTGGAGCTATTGCGATTATGTCACGATTCTTCTTTCTTTCCCCTTTTTCCAAGCTCGTGCTCATTTCTATCACACTCATTGTACTTGCTACTGCAGTCTTTCTTCCCAACATCATGGAGAAACCCGGAATTCAGCATAAGGTGCATCACTCTTTTTTGTGTTACAATATATAAGTATAATAATCATAAATAGTTATACATTACTCAAATTGTATTTCCGACTATACTCCTTTAAGTATTATTTAACTGAAAAATATATATATGCTAACTTACTTCATATAAGAAATATTTTTTTGTTAATTTTTCATCAAGAAAAAAATTCAAATTAAAAGGTATTTGTGAAACCACAAAATATTTATCAAGTTTATTTTGAATATTATTAGATAGTGTTATTGTCACCAGTAAGTCAGTCATTAGAACAGTGCACTTTTTGTGTAACAATAATCAGAATACTTGAATTTCCACACTAAATAAGATAAGACTTTAACTTTGAGACAGATTATATTTAATCAATTTTTGTATACTTGCTAATTTCTTCTTAACTGCCTTTTCCTAAATATATATCAAGATTACAAGTATCACTCTCTTATAATATACAATAATAACACAATATTTCTTTTTCTTAAATATTACTTTACTATAGTGGTGTAGATTTAGTTTATACTTCAAAAAATGTGTAATATTATTGTGCAAAGTTGTAACAGTTATTGAATAAAATAAGAAAAAGTAAAGGACATTCTAAAACTTCAAACTTAAAGCTCTAAACTAAACTTTAATTTGAACTTTCTCTCTTTCAAACTATATAAACCTATTCTATTTATAAGCTTTGTTGATGTGTTCATTTCACTACATACTATTACCAATTATTATATCATTCTATTATCAATGTTATACATGTTGCTGAAATTTGTAGATCCTTGACGCAATTGACGCAATTATTTGACGCAATTAATTGAGTCACTATTAAAACATATAAATAATTGAGTCATGACACAATTATTTTTGAGGATTTTGAGAATTGAGTCAACAGCAAAATAATTTACGTCACATGTATAATCAATGTTACTATTATTATGACATGTCACAATATTACATTTCCATCCTTATTGTTCTTACAACAATAGGAAACAATAATAAATATTAAAAAGAGTAGATTAATAAAAAGTAAATAATATAAAATTAGAAAATGAAGTAATAGTTAAAGTAGAAAATAAAGGAGTTATAAAAGGTATCAATTTATTAATTTGATATTATTATATTTATCTTTTAATAAAATTTGAACTTGATTTATTTTATCAGATACAAAATTCAATTTTTTAATTCAAGACCCAAGAACATAAAGTAAATATGAAATTATATTATCATTTTTCCAATAAAAAGCAATGTGTAATATAAAGTTTTTTTAACTTTATCCAAAGTTTCCAAATTTTGAATAGATATATCTAAATCAGAATTTTTTAAATTACTATTTTATTTTTAAAAATATCTTCTGTTTTTTCAATATTAATTTTATTAACTTTAGATAAAAAAAGTTCAAGTATAATGTACCTAATAAATATTTATTAAGAATATTTTGATATATTTCAGCATTCATTTGTCTCTAATAAAACATAAATAACCAATTTCTTGTGCAACTATGCATCCCCAAACCATTATAAAAAAATCCACCACCATATTTTATCATAGGAGTTGCTTGATTTGATTGAAGTAAAGAATATTTTTTTTCATTCCCATTTTTGTCCATCAGATCTAAAACAATTTATTTTAGTTTCATTGAAGAAAATAACATGCCTCCAATTATTAACTATTCAATATTTATATCTGTTAGCAAATTCCAATCTTGCTTTCTTGTGTTTTAGTTTAAGAAATGGTTTTTTAGTCTTAGTAAAAGACTTTAAACCATTTTTTAAAGTATATATATGAACATTTGTGCAGAAATATCAATATTATACTGCTTTTTAAGTTTCTTTTGAACATCAGCAGTATTTGTTTGACCAGAACAAATAGAGCGTATAATAATGCATTCATATTTTTTGTCTAAAGAATATGGATGGCCAGCTAATGGTTTTAATATATCAGGGCAAGCTTCTTTTTGAATCATTGATATAGTATTATGACTAGTATTGAGTCTTGAAGAAATTTTTCTTGTAGACAATCCTTGATGAAGTAAAGATATAACATCAGTATGTTTTTGCTTAGATAGAGGTCTCATAGTAAACAAATAATAAAAAATAAATGAAAAGATTGCAACTTCGTGTTTTTTATATAGTTTTTCTATGTAATAATATATTAGTAAGCATCAATTCGCAAATTACTAAATATTACTAAGCGCAAAAAAATTGTACAAATGAATTCATTCACTTGAATTACATATTATACTGTTAAAATGATATCAATGTAAATCAAATTAATATTATATAAAACATTAGCAAATACGCCATCTAATGGTAATATGTACTTATACTTAAATATTAATTAAATCAAACTTATGCGCTTAATATAAAAAAAATTTTTTTTAGGACAATTTTTTGAGTCAGTGTAATTACTGCCAGAGGCAATTAAGAGTTTGTTAAACCTTTATAAATATAAAAGCTGCGATTAAATAATTCCTGACACATGTTACTTAGTCTTTATGCAATATACAAATGCCTTTCTATTAATTGCTAACAGGCTTGTTAGCAACGCAAAATTATATTGAATACCACTAAACAAGATTTCGAGAAGAATTTTTTAAAAAAAAAATGCAATAATTTTAATACAAGAATAATAATAGCTCAAAAAACAAAAAAATTCAATATATCGATTACAAAATGAACCATAGAAATCAGATGGGTCATGAACCAATAAACGTACAGGATACTGGCATACTGTAACTAATTTAGAAGCCAAAATCAATTTCTATAAACGCAAAATAGTTTAATAAATTAATGCACGTGCGAGTAAACATTATTTGAATAAAATGATTCTTACCATCTATGTTCTCATAGAAATCTAATTATAATAAAAAAATATTATTATATTTGAGTCAGATTTATAATAAACCGAAAAAATATTTCTTTCTTACCATCATTTTTTTCGGTTTCATGTTTTGTTCTAATTGGGCATATCAATAGTATTATAAATATTGCGTTAATCAACAAATGAAATCGTTTTATGAGAATCAAATTTATCATATGAGGTAGCACTCACAGAGAATTCTCCGAAACATTACTGGAGCTATGTTCTGTTCAAATGAGTTAATTTAATAATAAATATATACGTGAATTTTTCATAGGAGCTAACAGAAAAAAAAAATCAATAAAATCAATAAACATATTGACCTGAAGTTTTTCTAGATTTTACAAATGGAATTCCGGATTTTATCATCTCTTCACGTTTTTTCTCTGCCGCTAGAAGTTCTTCGGAATCTAGAATTTCGATTATTTCCTCAATTGTCGGCCGTTTTGAGGGGTCCGAATCCCAACATTTTTTCATTACATTCGCCCAAGATTTTGGTGTATCATTTGTAATTTCCGGTCTCAATCCTCTAAGTATATCTATGATAAGATTTGTATCATGTGCTCTATCATGAAATGGATGGTGACCAGACGTGAGTTCCCACATAATCATACCCAAACTATATATATCAGATTGTGTCAAATATTCTCCATTGAAATTCTCGGGTGCCATATAAGGAATAACTCCATAAATTGATTCAGACTTTTTATTCACAGGCTGGCATGTCCCTAAATTGAGAATAAATGATAAGATATTAATACGCCCCCCTTTTTTTCTCGTAGATATCAATATATTTCCACTGTGCAGACCCCGGTGCATTAAATTTTGTTGATGAATCTCTTTGATAGATTTCAAAAGTGTGAGGACAACGTTTTTTTTAAGGTTCCAATTTACTCTATAATTAAATTCGGTTGCCAGTAAATTTCTCAAGCTGCCATAATTTGCATATTGCATGACAAAAATGTAATTTTTTGTTTCGGGTTCCTGTGAAACTCCATAGCATTTAATAATATGACGATGTTTTACTTCGTCTGATTTAAATAAATATAAACTTTGTAACTATAAAATCACATGAAGAATTTATAAGCAAAATAGAGTAGAAAATAAATATCAATAAAAATAAGATACATACTTTATTTAGAAAGGTTGAACTTATATCCGCTGAATCGCTGAGCACTTTCAATGCTACTTCCACGGATTCGGAACGAACTACTTCTCCCGTTAATAAATTCCAATGCTTAATATGTCCCCTGTGCCACGTCGCTTTGTAAACCTTACTAAATCCACCAATTCCGATATATCCAATATCCGAAAAATCCTCATATGGTATCCACTCTAAAATGCTTCTTGCTTGGTTATATGATGATCTTACGAGAAAGTTATTAATATCCTGATTGTCACTTTTTGGAAATAATTCAGCAAAAGAACAAAGCCTGCAAATTTTCTTGCCCACGTCCGCATATCTTCTGTATATGTGACAGTTAGAACATCTCCCTTTTTGATAATGACTCTTGCTAACGTTTTTTGGTCTTGGGGGTTCTACATGAATTTCCAGAGGCTCCAATGTTTCTTCGCTAGCTATTTTATTGAAATATCAAGGTTTTTAGATAATTACCGTAGATGCGAGGTTTGAATATTAAAATCTTTTAGATTATTTAAAAATATTACCCGAGGGTTTCGAAAGGTTAAACGAATTTCTCGAATTTTTAATGTTATTTGCAATCTCTATAATGGGATTCAATAATCTAGCATAATACACTGATTTTGGATGATTCTGTTCGAATCCTTTTACAAATGAAATACCAGAGTCTATCATTTGCTTTCGTTTTTTTTCTGCATTTTGAAATTGGTGATAATCATTTGCATAGAATTTTTTTGTGGCTTGATCTATTATTTCTATTCCGGGTCGATTTAAAGGATTTGAATCCCAACATCTTTGCATCAATCTTTTCCAATAATCGGGTGTGTCATCAGTAATTTCAGGTCGCAAACCATCCCATATATTTAGGATGAGATATTCATCATGTGCTCTATCATAAAATGGCTGACGACCAGACGTAAGTTCCCACATAATCATGCCTAAACTGTATATGTCGGACTGTAATGAAAATGCTTCGCCTTTTAAAATCTCAGGAGCAATATAGGGTATAATTCCGTAAATTTCATGACAACTTAACTCTTTCGTGGTATTATTAAATCCCAAATCAATTTCAACTAGAGGATTTGGTTGTCCCTTTGCCATTAACAAATTGCCGCTATGTAAATTTCGATGAATTACATTCCATCTATGAATTGACATAATTCCTGATGCGATATTATTCGAAATCTCTCTTTTGTTAAACCAAGTAATTTTTGTAAAGTTGGCTTGCAAATAAACATTCAAATCCACAGGTCTATAGTTCATAACAATTATATGATTCAGAGTCTTAGGATCTTGTGAAATCCCGTAACATCCATTTATGCGCCTATACTTCTTTGAAAATAAGAATTCTAATTTTGGCTATAAAAAAACGTATCGGCCAGTGTAAATATAGATGATATACTGTACATACTGTATCAAGAATTTGAATAATGATTTGCATACCTCTTTTGAAAATTCAGAAACCAGATTTCGAGATTCATTGAGAATCTTCAGTACTAATTTTTTTTCCTTTGCCATCATCTTATTTCCATTCTTATACCTGATCGCTTTATAAACTTGACTCGATCTACCTTGACCAATTTTTTCTATATCTGAAAATTCTTCGTATGGGATCCATTTAGAAATATTGTTTCTTTGTCCTGAATTTGTCAATGCACTTTCTTGTTGACATTCTGAGCCCACTTTAGATTGATACTCGGGTGTTTTTTCAACCCTGGGCGAATCAAATAGCATTTTATTAATTTCTATATTTACGGTATATGTTAAATAAATGGTAGTATTAGTGACATCGCATACAAAATAAATATTTTTCTATGAATTACGTAAAACTATTGTATAACAAATCAAACAACTTACTATAATGTATTGAACCCGGATGACAATCTTTCCTAAATGGGGCATCATCCTTAATTATTTTCTGGCGTTCTTCTTCGGCTTCTTTAAACTGTAGATAATAGTTACTCTTCCATTCTTCCACTATTCTCACGATTTCTTCTATTTCGGGTCGATTTGAAGGTTCTGAATCCCAGCATCTTCGCATTAAACTTGCCCAACAATCGGGCGTATCTTTGGTAATCTCCGGCCTTAGTCCATTGCATATATCTACAATAAGATTTTTATCGTATGCTCTATCCTGGAACGGTTGATTTCCAGACGTAAGTTCCCACATAATGATTCCTAGACTATATATGTTAGATTGAACTGAAAGAAATGCATTCTTTAATATTTCAGGCGCAACGTAAGGTATGACTCCGTAAATACTCGACTTGTCATTCATTGGATATTCTAGATTATCGATTATCGGGAGATTTGAATTTATTAATATATTGCCACTATGCAAATTCCGATGAATATAATTTGCCTTTTTCATCATATTGAAAGACTTCACGATATTTTCCAAAAGCTTTCTCTTATTCAACCAAGTTACAATGCTAAAATCGGTTTGTAAGTATTTCTTTAAATCGCCATGGTTCGCATAACTTGTGACAAAAATATAATTTTCAGACACGGGATCTTGCGAAATTCCGTAAACTTCAATAAAACGTCTTTTATATTTTGCCGGCATATTAATTCGATTTAAGAATTGTTGCTACAAAAATATTAGCAAATGAATGGATAATCATAAAGCAAAGTTCGAATGCTAAATACCTCTTTCAAAAATTCAGAGTTCATTTCCTGTGATTTATCAAAAAACTTTAATGCTACTGTTTCCGGTGGAAATCGACCAAATTTTCCGTCTTTTTTATGCCAGAAACGAAGACGCCCTTTATTCCATGTTGCCTTAAAAACTTGACTAAAATCTCCATGCCCAATTTTTTTAATACTTGAAAACTCCTCGTACGGTATAAATTCCAAGAAAGGATACCCCTTCCATTCTGCAAATTTTCTTAGAAAATCATCAATATACTGGTTGCCACTTTTTCTCAGAAAAGACTCTCCAAAATAACAAAATCCACATAATTCTTTCTCTCCAAATTCATTTCCTTTCTTTGTTGTCTTCTGACAGCCTGGGCATATTCTAACTGGGCAACTTGTAATGACTTCTTCCATTTAGTTCGAATAGATGTTAAAAGATGACAATAAGAAAGTATCTTATTTTACTTTGTCCTATTCATGGCCTTTTAAATATTTTAGAATTTATTTATTAAGAGTACACATCGTATCAAAATAATAGACTGACTCGATAAAACGCCGTTGGGCCTCATTTAGAATGAATGAAAATTATTTACCAAATTTTAAATGATTAACTTTTTTATAGGATAAATATGTAATTGCAACAAGGCTTCGCGTTGTTAAGTGCCGTGTGAAAAAATTTAAATATATTATTAGACTCGTAGAAATTTCCAAACTAGTTTATCATTTTATTTGTAATCAAGCGTGCCATTCAAACCAAGATTAAGAACTCCATTAAAACTATTAAAAAAAAATGACAATAACTTAAATACAATACTGTCTGTATCAAGGATAGTGTCTGGTTTGAGTTTGAACCAATACAGTACAGTAACCAATTTGATAGTACAATAATTCGGGTTTAAGTCGGATCGATCATTAACTTATTTAGAGATCTTATCCTCGCATTGGAATTTTTTTTTTGTATATTTTATTTATTTCACATCTAGATGTAGTTGTGAGATTATTGTTACTATATTAGGAGTACTTAATATGAACGAAGTTAAAATGAATATGGCCTCAGAAAAATTACTATGATCTTTAAAGAATACCTTTGGCTTCCGTTAACGACTACAACTGGCAAACGTGTTCATTAATACTCACTGAATAAATAACATTACTGCCATCATCGAGCTCTGATTATATATACTGTATACTTTTTTTCACCACCATTTATTTAATAACGCATTATATCGATCATCTTCACCACCGAAATATTTCAACGCATCAATTTGTTCTTTGAGGGAGGTTATGGATAATGTAAAATACTCTTTGTCAAAGTTATTCCAGGCAAAACACTTTCATCGATTAAAGATACTGAATCTTTCCCGTTGATAATGACAGCCTTATTATTATTCTCTGGCTGCACTTCATAATCTTTTAAACATTTAATCGGAGATTTTCGTCACATTCTTAATTATTTTTCTACCGAGATCCATCAAATATACTCCATTGATCTAGTTGTCGCACAGAACCATATCAATAACAACAATATCGATATCAAGTTTTTTCGGTCTCGGAAACCTCATTAATAATAGGAAATATTAGATTAGCGCATGTAAGTAAGCACAATGAATGAACAAATGAAAAAGAATCGTAAATTAGTACAATACTTGGTTCTCAAATAAAGTCAAATAATACATATTTTTTCCTCTTTTTAACGCTAGGCAAACAGAAGATACTTCTTTAGAAAGTTATTTGATGATGCGTGATAATGACCTACTGTAGTTCATTTTTTTTTTCGGATAATATATTAACCTATTGAATGATCTGAATCTACCAAACCTATATTAAACCTACCGAAAAATAAAACCTATATTAATTAAACTGAATCTACTGACAATATATTAACACGCCAAAAATATACTATAATTTTCAATGATCTTTTTGTCTGATTGTGTTTAAATGCGACCCCTTATCTATTGAAGATATTCAGGGTATTATTAAAAATAAAATTAAATATAACGAGCATCAAAAATTATGTTCAAGAAATATAAAATTTTTATTGTGGCAGTTACTGTATATCAAATTTAAAGATAAGTTTATTCACAAATAGATCTTAAGAATATAAACTTATGTCCATTAAAAGATCTGAGAATTAGAAGAGAATTATAATTGATATTTTGTTAATATTACTAAGATAATATGTTAAAAAGTATAATAATGGATACAGTAAAAGACAAAAAAAGACATTTGCAAATCCCATGATTACAAGCAAACATCTGTGCCAAAAATCATGTAATTTATAGTATACAGTAGATAGATTAGATCATATATTATTATCAATAAAAAATCAATACAGTATGATATATATTTGTTATTTTATTTCAATCATCTACTACCTATACTTTATTGATATTACCAAACCTTTAAAAAGTAAATTAAAAATTTTTTTCTTTCTTCGATTACATGCTCTTCTAACTTATTCGAATATTTGACATATATTTTTTTACATATCTTTTAACCAAATCCTATAGGCTCTTCATAAGGTTTAAATCAGAACAGTTAGATGGTTAATCCATAACTTTCAATATTCTTTCTTAAAAAAAATTCTTGAAAAAACATTTCATATGCTTTAAATTATTGTTTTGCTATTATCACTATCGAGTATTAAGCATTTTTTTTCTTATAGACATATGTTTACAAAAGTTATTGATATAAAATTAATGTTAATTATCTTTTAAAAGCAAACTTCTATCTTAAAAAATTCATCACATGCTATAATTTTTAGTCTTTTGAAATAAAACAAATAAATATTTAATTATGATACTAATGCTTTATTATATTCTAAAAAACTGAAGATTATTTTATTCAAAAGTATTTTTTTTAATTATAGTTGACATATTTAAGCTCTATTTAATATATATTTGTTTGAGTCTTTATAAATATGCAACTATTTTAGAAAGATTATGTTTATATCTAATATTTGTTAAATACTATTGGGGTTTTTTTATTAGTTTTATAGTTATTTCTTATTGAAATTAAAGAATTATTGCAAATATATTGATTTATTGTTTATATTACAGATTCAATAAGATTTTTTGATTATTAATTATCTTTTTCATAAATGTTTTCATCTATTATTTAATTTTTTGTTATTATTATAAATTGTTTTTATAAGAATTTTTATTATTATAAGAATTTTTGAACATTTCACACTTTCTTGCTTCTATAAAAAACTTGGATATTTATAATGACAAAACAAAATGTCATTCATTATCAAATTGTTATAAAAGTATGTCATAATAATTTTAAATATATAAAAAATAAAAAAGTTTTTTTTTTATTTTCTATTGAATATTTTCAGATTATATTTTTTAATCAATAAAAATAACAAGAATATATTGTTTATTTGTCATGTACAATAAAACTAAAATATATTGTCTAACAATTAATTGATCTTATTTATGGTATAAAATAAATATAAAAACTTGTATATATGGTTTTATTATTTTTTATTAATTAAAATGATCAATTAATTAATATTTAATATTTATAATATTTATAAATACATAAATTTTATTAAATATACTGTATATTATTATTGTTTATTTATTTATTTATTTGATTGGAATTTAATTATATTAATATTGTTTAAATGTTTATATTAATTAAGCTAGGAAATATATTTGAGAATTTAAAAAAATTAAATTAAATTTTGATTTTATATTTTAAAATATATATTATAAAAAATTTTAATTCTATGTAATAGTAAATGAGTGTTAATGTTTTTTTAACTTTTGAAATTATTTTGTTTACGGGATAAGATCCGATTTTCAAAAGTTATTGCAATAAGCAAAAAAATATTAACTTTATATGAATTTTACTGCAATAAAGACAGTAAATATAAGCTTTTAAAGATATTATTGTAAATTAGAAAGTTTGATTTTGTTTTCTTTTTTTAAAAAAAAAGTTATGAATATTAATTTTTAAATTTTTTATGATCAAGTATATTTGTAAATAAAAATATTTAAATAGATATTTGAATAAGAGTTTTAGAAAAAGATTTTTTATAAATATTTTCAAATTAAAAATTTAGTGAAAAATAAAAAAAAAATTGTTTTTATTTTTTTATAGTTATAACTTTAATAACATTATATACTGTATTTCACTGCTAATTTAAAATAACAATTATATAAATATTTTTATAGAGTAAAAGCTTGATGCTATAAGATATGTATTTAAATCGTAACAGGATTTTTTTTCAGTTCTGACAACGACATGTTTGAGAGATATTTTTTTAAAGCAAGGTGATAATAGTCTTTGCCTTTTGTTCTATATATGGTTAGTTTAAATAAATCGATTAATTTGCGATTTTAAATATATTGTCTTTTATGTTTTTTAATAAATTCAAAAAAATAGTATTATATTATGGTTTTATATTTTATCAATTTAATCATTAAATATTTTTACAATTTTAATTATATTGTATAGACTGTTAATTTCCTCGGTCTGATTTGATTGATGTAATTAAGGATCAATATACAGATGTTGTGTTCTTTTTGCAAGCAAATATAAATTTAATAATAGAGATCCTATAATTTTGTCAAAATAGAGAATTTTATATATCCTAAGATGAAAACCCATTAAATTTACAATTCCTTTGTAATGTGATGGAAGAATTATCATTTGCATTTTGTAGCATGAGTAAATGGAACATTATCTACGCCAAGTTCCCGAACAATCACAAAATCAGACTTATACTGTATTACAACGAAAAAAGGTGTAGAAAAGATAAAGATCCCGTGAGTATCGTCTAATCCACAGCACAATTGAGAAAAACGACGGTCTGGAGTATTACAAGATCGATTCCGGCATGACATGTAAATCAAAAATCATGTAATTTTATGTAATAATGTTACCACAACTTTTTTATGTAATAATTATGATGAGAATGTGTAAAATAAGGTTAATAAAAAGAGAATTTTGCCAACATCGAAATCCGTCTCATCTAAAGCAAAACTTATGTAAATTCATTTTATTAGGTAAAATAAAATTTTGCTTAACGTTATTCTAAGTTGTCTCAGAGCTTGATTTTTCGTTGTTTTTTGTTAAGGCTCTCGTAATCAAAACATTGTTGTGGGTCACATGGATTTAATTAAGACAAACGGACTGAAATTATTATAACCCATTCAAGACATTAGTCAAAATCAATTTTCAACTTAAGTATTAAACTGGACTAATTATTCATTACAGTATTGTTAACCTTAAGTTACATTTAAGCTAATAATTGCCTGACAAGAAATATATATATATAGTATTTATATAAAGTTAACATAAATCAAATATATAATTTTCTTGTGGTTATATTTTATACAAAATTTTATCTTGTGAGATGTAGACGGTGCTATCATAGATATTTCTGTTAGTGTTCCTCTGATATCATCACTGAGCTTCCTCTTTCGGGGTCTAGATTAGCACTCTCTTTAGGTCCATTAAGAATTTCATCCAACTCCTCCTTTTCAAATTCTTGTTTGCTATCATTCTTACTATAAATACCCACAATCATATTGGCCCACTCAAAGAACGAAAGCCTCTTGCTATCTACTTGCAATCTTTCTTCGTCATGAGATTTTTTGGATGAACTATACTTTTTGTAAGGAGTTTGTGTGCCCGTAAGGGTTCCATGAAAACTTTTTTTGCTTCCTGAACTACTGGATCCACTCTTTTGAATTGCTTTATTTTTTCCTTCAATGACTTTGACTATTTCTGCATCAACAGTCACAACATAGGTCATGAGAATATTAAAAAAGGTTTGGAAAAAGTTACGAGTGGCAAGATCATCGTAATTGTTGACAAATGAATTGTTGGCTGCTATCAAAAGGGCTATCTGAATTATATTCACTCCGATAGCTACAGCTACGCGAACGAAATTCCAATACATGACCGCTGTAAACAATGTACGTTTTGTTTTCCGGTCCATATTAGAATTGATTTGTGTGGCATTTCTGTTTGCTCTATGGAGAATAACGACCAATCTGGCCGTGACATATATGTCAATTAGAGTGTCAATTGACAAATAGACTAATATTGCTTTCAACGACCCAGCGGCATCAAACACGCATGAATTAAAATACTTGTAAATTGAATAGAGGGAAGGTGACCAGGTATATATTTGAGGGTGGGCAAACGATATATACACAATCTATTATTTCCGTAAATTTTATAAATGTGAAATTTTGCTATTGGAATATTTAGAATGAATGAAAACATGTACGTATTTACATACCTGAGCAGCAACCCTTGCACACAATAACACATAACTTACCCACTTATCATAATCCAGTGGCATAATTTGCTTTAACCTCCATAATAAAAAGATCGATAAAGTCGTTTTATAGATCAACGTGTTTATATTCCCGATGTAAAATATGGTTTGGCACGCCAATAAAGACAAATCGTAGGGTGCAGCATTAAATAAGAATTTTAATATAAACGAGATCATTCCAGTAAAGTTAAAAATAATTTTGAGGAAGTTGGAGCCATGTGCATTACGAGATTTGTATAGTATGATAGAAATAAAAAAATTATGAAGATAAATCTATATTAAGAAAACAAACCATGGATAAGTATGTTTCAAAATTGAACTAACAAATTTTCCGAGGCTTACCATAAATCCCGCGCCATACATCCAATCATAGAACTGAATCGACTGTTCAACTCCCAACATTTTTAAAATTGTTCTTTAGGGATTATATATCATGATAATCTGTAGAACTAAAAAACGTGAAAAGGAATTATACAAGGCGCATATCTGTTCTAAGATTTTATCAAGTCTTTATATACAGTAATAAAAACAGCATTCAACACAAATATAGAATTTTGGTTTTGGTTTTTTTTTGCGTCAGATCATCTTTTCGTCCATTTAAGAACACAAGTTATAGTGCAACATGTTGAACCCACCCATAACTTTTGCACCACAACTCTTTCATAAAAGAATAAATTCTTGGTATTTGGAACACGAACCAAAAACCACGCAAACAATATGATGCTTCTTTTGAATCGTGTTCCTATTACACCCAAACCCTTTCTCTTCTTATTGGTCTAGCGATCCGTCAAACGTTCCATAAGACCACATAAATTTGGAATTTCCTATCGTATTTGTAAAAAGATTCTTATTTGTTCTCAAATCGATTCTTTTTCCGCCTGGTTAACATTGAATTGCTATTACTGTACTGTGTGTGTAATTTTTTATTTTAGATAATGGCATTAAAAAGAATAAGAAAAAGGATGCGTACAGTATTACCTTGATTACAATTTTGCCAAATCTCTTATCAGTCCACTAATTTTTTTTCTTTATATGTACAAGTTACAAAAATGCAAAATACATCTCATGATTCGGTATTTTGACCAAAAGGTATGTTGTGTAATTTACCATGGTTTTTTGTGAGTGTGCAGTAATTACACAATGGCGTGTTATATCCTACCCAATTTCAATATCTTCAAAAAACAATAAATAATCTAATATACAATAAATTAATTAAATTAATTGTTTTAATAATCTTGAATGTTTTATTGAAATTATTTAAAAAAAATCATTTAAATGATTTGAAGAGTTTTAATTTCCTGAAATTGCGCATTTTCTACTAATTATTTATTTATTATTTGTGTGATTTATCTTATTTTTTAAATCAAGGAAATCAATATTATATAATTGAAATTACAATTTAAATATTATCACGGTATTTTCAAAAGGTTATCTATTTTTATTATGCGTATATAGTGTGTTACAAAAATTTTTTTAACCCTTTTATTTATTGTCATTCAAAAACTATTGTTATAAAAAAGAAGCAAGTCGCACGTATGACATTAGCAATAGCCATGGAAGTTAATCCAGAGTAAAAGAGCGAGAGTTTCATCCTGGTTCAATTCTTTGTTACCTATTAAAGACTCGGTGAGTTTGCAGTAAGTTATTAATTTTAACTCCATTTCTTTTAGGAGGTTGAAGATGAGTGAGATGGTTTTGAGTGGGAATTTAATTCATTTCATTGCTCTAAAAAAGGTTGACAAAGTCAAAGGCTTTAAAAATATCAAATGACGCAACCCAGATTTTTTTGTTGAGATTGTTGATAATATTAATGCTTGAAATGATAATAGCAATTGGTTCAATAGTACTCTGGTTTTTGAAATTAGTAAAGTTGGAATTTGAAAGAACTTTATACTCTATGATAGTCTTTTGTTAATTATTTTTTATAAGGATTTTGTTATTCATTGAAATGAATAAAATTGGACATATATTTGTAATATTATAGAACCAGGCAATTTTTTTTGGCAAGATAATAACAGATTGCTTCCAAAATTTTAATACTGTATATTTTCAATCCAGTATTGTCTTATCATCTTCTGTTATCATCTGGTCTATATACAGTGTCTTCCATTTTCTCATCTTACTTTTTTCTTTAAGGTATTCTTCTTTTCTCCATATTTTTTCTATTGCTATCTCCCTCCCACGTGTTTCCATCCTCTGATTCCATGCTTCCTTTTTGATCCTAAACCTTGCCTTTTTGCATGCGAGTAGCATGCTGGCTAGCACACTTTGTTTACTCTTTGTCTTCAGATATCTCCTATTCTCTGTTACTTTTTTTACTGATCACGAGTCTTTTTGTAACTGCATAATTCTTATTTCTGTTGTTGCTCCTAGTATGTTATTGTCCTCTATGATAGTCTCTATACTTCTTATTCTGTTCTGTATGACTTTTTGCTTCAGATCTACTATATTTGCCAGTTGTTTTATTCTCAGTGCGCTTCCTGGTGTGGTTCTTGCAAACTTATATTGTCTCTTAAAGCAGTCATCTATTTTCCTTTGACATTTCTTTATCTTTCCTTCTCCTATGTTCATATCTGTGATCATATAGTCTATCACCGGAGTTATAACTGCATTAATAAGGTATTGTATTATTTGTGGGATTATTCTCTTACGGCTCAATGTCCTTAGGTTATGTATTATCATTCCTTCTGTCTTTCTCATTTGTGTTATCTTTCCTTTTTTCCCCTGTATTCACGATCTCAGAAACCGTTCTGCTTTTGTTTCCTCTTCTGCTTTTATTTTCATTCCCATTAAAGTAATTTCTCCTCTTTTTATTCATGTCTTTCTATTTGCTATTACCAATTTCGTCTTGTCTTTGTTAACCTGAATATCATTAATCCAGTAAAATTCTTCTGCTATGCTAAGTATTCTATTTATATTCCTACTATTCTCTGCTATCCAAGTTGTATCGTCCATGTATACCAGGTTTTTTATTTTCAGCTGCTTTATTTGCCACTTTCCTGTTCCAAAATTTGTTGTTCTTTCTTCTGACATTTTGTATCTCTCTTCTATCTTATTAATCTTACTTATTAATGGATTATAGAAGATTTTCCAGAGCAGGGGTGATATGGGATCTCCCTGGTCCAGTCTATCTTTTACCTCATATTTTCTTGTTGTACCCCACACTGTAATGACATCTGCTATTCTGTTTTTCCTCATTTCCATCAACAGTTCAATGATTGGTCTTGGTATGTCTATTCTCTCCAGGGCTGCTTTAAT